>JAMKQA010039879.1:0-33350 GCA_024699735.1 Posidonia australis | reverse complement strand
ATCTCCCGCAACCTCCCGCCCCCTTTCGCCCCAAACCCTCCCCCACAACCTCCCGCAGCAGATCTCCCTCCCTTCTCCCGCAATCTCCTACAACAGAGCCCCATCTCCCGCAACGTCCCGCCCCCTTCTGCCAACGTCCCTTCCGGAGACGGTAGCCTCGGCGGCGGGGATGGGCACGGAGACGACGAGACCGACGGCTTCGAGGACGAGTCATCTGACTCGACTCGACTCTCCACTTCCCTCACCTCCACCTGCTGCGCCGCCGCAGCCGCCGCCGCCGCCGAACCACTCGGCCTCGACCTGTCCGGCCTGCTCCGATGCTGCGCCTCGCCCTGGAACTCTCGTCTCCTCTGCGGGATACTGTAGAAGCGCCCCGTTCCATGGTTTCTACTGCGCGTCGACGTCACGGAGCCCACCATTTCAGCTTCCCCCTCCCTCTAGAGCGCGACGGCACGGGGCGAGCAAAACCCTAGAACGAGCGAGAATGTTTTGTAAAATTAGGGATTTTCTTTGTCGTTATTGAATTGAGATCTGGTGGAAGCTCTATCTCTATCTCTCTTTCTTCCCTCTTTCTCCCTCTCTCTACTACTACGTCATCTGTGTTAGAATAGATGAGGCTTCTGTAGCTGTTCTGTTTTCGCTCTTGTACCCCTCCATTCCATTCCACTATACAATTCCTTATGTACCAAACACTGGAATGGAATAAAAATATTCCATTCCATTCCATTCCAAATTCCATTCCAAAGTTCATTCCATTCCTCTCTATTTACGTTCCAGCGTACCAAACGCTACCTACGAGTTTCCATGGAATTGGCGAAGATATCTTGAATAGTAGTTTTATATTTATATATTAAATAAATAAATATGAAAAAACAATATAGTCCACGCGTGGAGTATTTCGGTATAAACATTGCTAAAAAAAGATAGTGGTTTTTGCATCACAAGTCATGTCATGTTTTAATTTGATAGTGTACGATGATGTAAAAAACTATTAAAAAAAATAAATAGATAGCATGAGAAGTTATTTTCTCCGTCAATTGTTCAACCAATAGCAATCAAGATTCAGGAAACTTATATTTGAAAAATGATAGTAATCCTAGAAAATTTAAGGCAATATTCCCGGGCGGATGGGGCTTGCGAACGCATAAATTCTAAACCCTAGACACTAGCCTCTCCCTCTTTCTTCCTGTGGCTGCCGCAGGAGCGTAAACTGTACACGCACACGCACACGCACACGCCACAAACCCTAACCCCTCCCCTCTCACCGCCGCCATGCCTTCTCTCGCCGTCTCCTCCACTTCCGCCAGCGCCGCTACCGACTCGAACAGCAAGAAGCTGAAGAAGGCCGCCTTGCTACTGGCATCCATGGAAAACCGAGCGGGCACCGAGGAAGAGAGAGATGAAAAGAAGAGGAGGAAGAAGGAGAAGAAGAGTAAGAAGGGCGAGTCCGAAAACGGTGAGGCCAGCGTTAGCCCGAAGAAGTCGAAGAAGAGGAAGGTGTTGGATGAGGAGGAGGCGAGGAGCGACACCAGCTCCGAGCACGGGGGTGAGGAGGAGATGCCAGTGAAGAAGAAGGCGGGGGTGGTGGAGGAGGAGGTGGTGGAGAATGAAGAGGAGGAGGATCCTAATGCTTTATCGAATTTCAAGATCTCAACTCCTCTGGTGGAGAGGCTCAAGTCGAAGGGGATCAAGGCCTTGTTCCCGATTCAGGCCATGACGTTTGATATCATCCTTAATGGGTCCGATTTGGTCGGCCGGGCACGAACTGGCCAGGTAATATTAATGACCCTCTTTTTTCTTTTTAACAAAGGAACTAAATTTTTTTGAGGGATTAGTTATCTTTAATAATCTTTATGTGAGTGTGTTTGTTTTAACGATTTCAGCAGTACTTCAGTGCGTTTACCAATCGATTGATTATAAGTTTTTTTTTAGATCTGTATTGGTTTCTGGAATCTGTATTTATACTCCATTTTCTGGTGTAATTATGCTTTGTTTTAAGATAGCTGAGTTCCTTCAGTAGATTTGGTGAATTCATGTGCAAGGCATATCTGGAAGTGAGGTTTCTTTCTTTACAACTTGGAAGTGAAGTTGTTTTTTACTTTTTATATCGTTGTTTATGGAGTTAAGTCTGTTGTAAAGATACTTGGAATACAGGGGCAATTAATTCTTAATATAGTCATAATGCGTTGAAGATAACATTTTGAAGAATTATTTTGCTACTAAGGAGTTTACTAGTTTCAGTAGTTGAATGTGTTAAAGCAAGGTAGGCATCTGAACTTCATTCTCTTCTCTTGGGAAAAATGAAGCTTTGCCTTCATGAATTTCTAGGCATATTCATCTGAGAGGAAGTTTTGAAAATAATTTAAATGCAGACGATTTAACCGGAAAATGTGAGTGAGCATATTAAATAGGTAACCCATGTAGAGGGCTGCGGGTGCATGGCTCTCTGAACATGAAATAATGTCTAGCTTTAGTCATAAATTTCAAAATCAAAATATTTTGATACACAAGTATGCCACTTCTCATATTCCTTGATAATAAATTGAGTCAAGTTTCAGAATCAGTAACTAGTATTTGTGCAACCAAACTACATGATGAGTCTGTTTAATGTGCTATTTTTTGAACTAAAAACCTGGTATAAGTATAAACACTTCCGTAATAATACAAAAAATTTGGTTGCAAAACCTCTTCTTGTAAATGACATCCAATTAGCAGCAAATATTTCTGTACATGTTGGACAAGTTTAAGAGGTAGTGAGAAGTAATAAGCTTAGAATTGTAGATGCAACGAAGGAAAGTAAAGATTGCAAAAAAGAAAGATCATGTTGCTCAAATCCTAAACGTGCTACTTAAGTTGCAATCACAATATGGATTTGGTTGATCAGGTCCTTAAAAAAGTGATTTTCTAACTTAAGGCCCTACTTACGACAACTGGCTCATGATGGTTGGTAACATTGTATCTAGTATCTTTTTGAATGCATGTAGTATTGCATGAATAAGTAGTGCAGGAATCACTGAGATTGCCTTTGCATTGTTTCAGGGTAAAACTTTGGCATTTGTCTTGCCCATTTTGGAGTCTCTGATCAGTGGTTCAAACAAGAGGTCTAGGAAGACAGGTTTTGGAAGAACACCAAGTGTTTTGGTGCTTTTACCAACAAGGGAACTGGCAAATCAGGTAGAGAATGCTGTCTGAAATAAACTATTTCTTGAATGTGTATTTGGCAATCCTGATCACTCATCTTATTTCAGGTCTTTGCAGACTTTGATTTCTATGGCAAGGCTGTTGGGTTGTCTGCGTGCTGCTTATATGGAGGATCACCTTATCGTCCTCAGGAGTTTGCTTTGAAAAGAGGGGTTGATATAGTTGTTGGGACCCCTGGGCGTGTTAAAGTATTTTCTGTCTTCTTTGCACTCAATAAGTTGGTTATTTATTTGGAAACCTTCATTTGTAACCTGTTTAAACTTATGCATGTGATGTAGGATCATCTTGAGCGGGAAACACTTGATTTGAAGTCGTTAAAGTTCCGGGTTCTTGATGAAGCTGATGAAATGCTTAACATGGGTTTCGTTGATGATGTTGAACTTATACTTCGTATGCTCTCTCTTGCATATTCCTTTGATATTTTTCTAAAAAACTCTATTTGTAATTTTCTTTTAAGTTAAATTTCAAAGATCTATGATTATTGGCAATTTTATTCTTGATTAAAACAGAAATTGTTCAGTTTGCCAGAGTATTACTTGTTCATTGAGTGCTGCTGAACATTCTAATCAGAGAGCATAGTCAGTATGAAACATGGTTTATCACATATCTTGACACTCAAAGTTCAATTCTCTAAAAAGGAACAAGGATATATGCAAGGAAGGTCTATCTATTCAACACTCAAACAAAAAAATGGAAACTGAAAAGAGAGTGTAATACTGTTAAGAATTAAGACTTCATCTATTCTTATCATAGCAGGGGGAGAGAGCTAGCCACAGAAAAGAATTGTTTTTTATGGCTCCATAAAATCATGTGCCATGTTTATGGTTGGAAAATTTGGATTGCGAGAATGCAATGAAATCTTCTTTTCTTTTACCTGATAAATGAAAGTGAACAGAGAAGGCTACCCAAAGCTGGTAGTATATTTATCTTGTTATCAAATTACAGGCAGTGTTTGTTTTTGTAAAATTGGATTCTAAGATGCCATTAATTTTTTTTCCTTTTTTCCTGATAAAAATTGACATGAAATTTTGCAAAGCAAATGTTTTGGTTTTTTAGGATCTCGATTATTGCCTCCCATATCCACTCAATTTCATTTATTGCATGAAACCTTAATGAATCTGTTAGAGTCCAAGGTTATCATGGTGCTTGGCGCCATGGTGATGAGCAGAGGCGCCTTAGGCATCAGGATGCTTCAGAATTTCTAATATGTTTATATTTATATATATTTATTGAAAATATAATGCATTAATAAATTGATATATAAATATCTAAAATTAACAATAACAATCTAATAATAAATAAGATCTAAATTTTGGTCATCAAAAGTCAAGACAATAACAATAATAACTAACAATAACTTTAAAAACTAAATAGAAGTTGTCAAAAGTCAAATGGAAGGAGGAGAAGAGAAGACAGTCATTGGAGATATCGTCGGAGTAGGCAGCTGCCAGAGAAGTCATCGGGGGCAAGGGTGGACGTCTGTTGGAAGGAGAGATGCATCAATCGTGAGAAAGAAAGGAAGAGAGGGATGCAACAGTGAGAAAGGAAGGAAGAGAAGGCAATAGTAGTGATTGTGCGAAGGGGAGATGTTGTAACCAGTTGCTATGTTTTTTTATCTATTAAATGGATCCATATCTAGGTTTGGATGCAAATCATGGTTTGTATACAACACCTAGGCACCCAAGCTGAACCAAGGCAGGCACCTACAATGCATGCCACCCACTTGGTTGCCATTCAAATAAAAAAAATGAAGATGTTGCTATGCCTGAACACCAAAAAGTGCCTTTGTGCTGCCTAGACGGGTGCCATTACAGGTATGGTTGATCCAGTCCACAATGTGAGTGTTGTTGTCAAGCCACCTGGCGAGTGTTGATGTCGAGCTACCTTGCCTCATTGCTTCAGGTGAGGCTACTCAGTTCAGTCAGGCAGGTGCCTGGGTCACCTCAGTGAACAGGTGAGTTAATGGGTCAAAAAATCCAATTTTGGGTGCAAAATCCAACCAACCTGACTTAAAAAGGCTCTCTCTCATCTCCCTCACACGTTCACACCTCCTCTTCTTCCTAGGGCAACCCAGTTTCTTCTCCTCTTCTTCCTTCCTGTTGGCTCTTCCTTGTGTTTCCACCTCCAATAGTCCTCTCCTCTGGCAAGCCTCCTTTTCCAATGTGGCTCCTCCCATGTTATTGTATCCTCCCACACTCCACAATCAATCCTCCTTCAGTGCTTCTTGCTCCTCAGCTGGTCTGCCTCCTCCACAGTCCTCTGATGGTCATCTCCTCTGATGAACCTCCTCTCTCTCACGTCTTCTCTAACAAACCTGTATTTTTTTTTCTTCAATCGCACACACATTCGGTCATATTCTTCTCTATCACTCTTACATAGTGAATCATTCATAATCACAATTTCACACTCACACACAACGCCACAACCATATATTCATGGTATATGCATTTATTTTATTAGTTTTTATAAATAGTTGCCTTCTTCAATTGGATGGTCGTCGACGTTTTTTTCTCCTCTCACCTTGGGCATTTGGGGGGGGGGGGGGGTTGTTGCGTCGACGTTGTCTTTTGCCTTGACAACTTTGGATGAGTTAAGACTTTAAAGACTATGATTCTAGGAAGCTTGGACAGACATAAAAACTATTTATGTAATCATAATGTTCCTAGATTTTAGTCCATTGGAAAGATATGTCAGCAAAGCATATTATGTTCAATCACCCAGTTGAAAGCTGCTAAAATGGTGCTTGACTTCGAGGTTAAAAGAAATACATGTGGCAAGATAGACTGGAGAAAATTTCTGTAAAATGATACAAGAGGATTTAGGAAATTGATCCTACAATTGGATTTAGCCTGTTAGTATGTTTGGTTGTTGTTGGTTAGATAAGTTTGCCCTGTTTTTATTTCTATTTAACATTTCTTTTAACTTCTATAGAGAAGGTTGAGGATGCTGATGAAGTACAGACACTACTCTTTAGTGCCACACTGCCCGACTGGGTGAAGAAGGTGATTTTGTAAACTCATGCTTAGAATGTCCGGTATTTCTGTACTTGTTATGTGAGTCATATTCTATTTGATGCAATGCTTAAAATATCTTTTATCATGTTGCCAGTTGTCGTCTCGATTTTTGAAAGCCACGAAAAAGATTGCTGACCTTGTTGGTAATGAGAAAATGAAGGCTAGTGCTAGTGTCAGACATCTTGTACTTCCCTGCTCTCGTAATGCAAGAGCACAGGTTATTCCTGATGTTATTCGTTGCTACAGCAGGTGGGCTTTTGATCATATTATATAGTCTATTGTGTTTTTTTAATTTATTGCTACTAAATGTACTATTTGGACTGTTATGTGTCTTAGGGAAGGAAGAACTATTGTTTTTACTGAGACGAAGGATTCTGCTTCAGAACTTGCTGGATTGTTACCTGGATCACGGGCTTTGCATGGGGATATCGTGCAAGCCCAGCGAGAAGTAAGTTTTGTTACAAAATACAAACCTGATGCAAATTTTTTTTTTCTTATTAAAAATAAAATAGAATCATTACTTAAATCTTCAAAAATATGTGCTAATCATCACCATAAATATTAAAGAGGGCTACACCATTTGATAGAAAAAACACAATTTCTTATATTTTATCTTGTTTGAGTATGACAATGCTTTAATCTCACTCTGTTGGGTTGGCAGGGGCCACATGAATCTGTTCTCTCCATTATTTTATTTTTCCTTAATTGAGTGCGTGTAGTAATAGCTGAATTCATGCAGGTCATACTTGCTGGATTCCGGTCTGGGAGATTCTTAGTTTTGGTAGCCACGAATGTGGCAGCACGTGGTTTGGACATTAACGATGTGCAATTGATCATCCAGGTAAACCTTTTGCAACTCATGTATGAATCCAATGAATTATATGATAGTTTCTCTGAGCTTCAATTCTCTATTTGTCCCTTCGTTCTGTGTGCACATTTTTTGAATGTTTGTTTACAAGTTAGCTTGTATGTATTTGTGGATGTTTCCTGTCAAGAGACCACATACCTGCATATGTTTGCTGCAAGTGTATTCCTGTTTGCTGTAGTTGCACCTGTTTGTATGTGGTTTAAATTCTTCATATTTCCCCCCATCCCTCTGTGTGTATCTCATTTCATCTGTTTCTTTTACATGTGTGCTTATCTGTGTTTGTAAATGTGTTCTATCCTGCATATATTTCAGTAAGTGTATTTTTTTTTGTGCATTACCAGACTCCGAAGTCAAATGTATTTTGCATGTGTGTCACATTGCATTGAAGTTTGTATCTTTGATCCTTGTTTGGACATGGGTCTCTTCTTGTGTATTGTATTTTACATGACTTTATTTGTTTATGGCTTGCATGATTATATGTTTTATGTCTTGCTTATACACTTGTCAAGTAAAGTTATATTTACGATTTTTATATGAATTTGTAGTGTGAGCCTCCTCGGGATGTTGAAGCTTATATCCATAGATCAGGGCGTACTGGAAGAGCTGGTATCATTATTTGCTTTGCTATATATATTCTATCATTGTGATTTGCGATCCTTGCTGAATGGAAATGGTACATTTCAGGCAATACTGGTGTTGCTGTACTTTTATATGAGCCTAGATTTTCTCATGCCATTTCCAAAATTGAAAGAGAATCTGGTGTTAAATTTGAGCGAATCTCAGCTCCACAACCTGCTGATGTTGCTAAATCAGCTGGTTCAGTAGCAGCAGATGCTATTTCTGGTGTCTCTGACAGGTACATTGTTGTTTGGTTGGGCACTCTACGGATACATTTCTGAAGTCTGAGCTTTTGTTAAAATGAATTGTTTGCAATGCAGTGTGATTCCTGTGTTTCGTTCACAGGCCGAGGAACTACTGAGTTCCTCTGGTTTATCGGCTGTGGATTTACTAGCAAAAGCACTTGCGAAAGCTACTGTAAGAGATGTTTTGAGTTTTTTGTGCTGTTGAATTATTGGATGAAATCTTAAAAAATCTTACTGTAGTACATTCTGTCCCACAGGGTTACACCGACATTAAAACAAGGTCCCTTCTATCCTCAATGGAGAATACTGTAACTTTAATTCTCAAAGCGGGAAGGCCAATCTACTCACCATCGTAAGTATTAAATCCTTTCCTCTTCTAGGAGGCTCTATATCAAAATGATTTTACTTTATTCAATGTTAGGTTCATCACTTGCTGTCCTTGTTTTAACAGGACTCAATTTTCTTTCTCTTTTGAATCATGGTTTAGATTTGCATATGGTGTCTTGAGGCGATTCATGCCTGATGACAAGGTTGAAGGAGTGAAAGGCCTTTGTCTCACTGCTGATGGAACTGGTGCTATCTTTGACGTACCTGTTGAAGAAGTGGATTTGTTTATTGAAGGTAAGTATAATTCAACAGCTAGTTTTTTGACGGTTATGTTTGATCACATGAGGTACTGTTTACCTGGGAAATTTGAGAAAATGGAATAGTCTATAATTATTGGACACTATCCCATCGCTTGAGCTGAGACCCGTTTGTTCATGTGCATGTGTTGTCTATTCTTCTCCAGGCCAGGAAAATGCAAGTAATGTGACCATTGAAGTACTGAAAGAGTTACCTCCCTTGCAAGAGAGAGACCAATCTAAAGGTTCTGGAGGTCGTGGAGGGTTTCGAGGCCGCAATGGTTTCTCCAACAGAGGTGGTGGTGGTGGTTTCTCCAACAGAGGCGGTAGTGGTGGTCGAGGTGGTGGTAATTCGTTTGTCAGAAGAAGTGGTGGATTTTCTAACAGGGGTGGTGGTGCAAACAGATTCGGTCGGTGAAGTTTTGTGAAATACAATGATGAACATTTTGTGGGATGATACAATTATTAACAAAGATTCGTTTGTGGTGAGCTCCTTTCGGAGGCCCAGGACAGGATTTTACTTAACAATACATTCCTCATGAAGTCATTATTATAGGTCATAGTGTCATACTGGGAGTTGCATCAAGTTTTAGGCAATTTTGTTCGTTTTCCTCTTCCGAATTTATTGTTATGGATATTTATTGAAGTTTAATGTTAACCAGCGGTTATGATTTAATATTGCATACTCAGTTCTTAATGAATTTTTGTCTTAATAAGTTGCTTTTGATAATGTTTTGTATACCAGCAGTTGTGTATGATGTTCTGTCAACCGCATACCAACCCATGCGGTTTCGATCTAGTTCCTCTCCATCCTCGTCATCTCTCCCCATAATATAAATCTAGTATCTTTTAACCCAATAGCAAATCAAAGCTTCTCAAATGTTGTAGGCTTTATGGTTAGATTTGGATTCTAACAAAAACCAGTAATTTTGAAGGCTTGCAATGTATACTGTCCACAACGGGAATTGAGGTTAATTTTGGGCATACTAAACTTCATATTCTCCTGTTTATACCTTTTTTTCTTTAACTAAGGTCTCGTTTCAAATTACGTTTAGAACAACAATTTTGAGGGAAAATGTTTTTTTAAGAAAAAATAATTCTACACAAATCTTTCATTTGGAGTTTTTTTTGGTCAAAAGTCGTTATCAGCTTTTCTACAATCTTAACCAAAAAATCTGTTTGACAGAAAAGTAAAGAAAAGTTGTAATATATGGCTTTTGAAAAAAAATAATTTTTAATTAAAAGTTATAAATTCAAAAGTAATTCCAATGAAACCTAATAAGTAAATTTTTTTTTTTTTACAAACAATAGTAGAACCTAACAGGTAGTGACTGACCTTTAACAATACTTGCTTGAGTTCCACCTTAAAAAAAAAAAAAACCGTCTAGTGCTTTTATTGTTGCTTCTTCACAAACTTATTTTTGTATGATACCAATAGACATGTAGACTAAGCCTAGCCAGCCCTAGGGTGTCAGGCTTGGCCCATGTTTTGGCTCAATCTGGCTCAATTTGTGTGAAAGTCAGGTTGGACCGACCTGACACAGAAAGGGTCATGGGTCGTGTCGGACCCATGACCCAAGTTCAACTGACTTGGGGGAGTAGGCCTAGTTTGGCCCTAGCTTAAAGGCCTAGTCAGGTCGGTCTGGTTTTTTCAAAAATAAAAAAATGGCCACATGACCTTTTTCTTTTTTTTGCACGTTGGCTTTCAACGCTCACGGAGCGTTGGCTTCCAACATTCCTTATGAATTTTTTTTTCTTCCTTCCTTATTTTTCTTATATAAATACCTTCTTACATCTTCATTTCTCACACAACTTACTCATACAACTCATCTCAATTCTTAATTCTTAAACTCTCCACTACTCTCAAGTCTTAACTCTTTTCATCTATGTGGAATACAAGTTTAGCTTTAGACTCTGGTCTTCATCAACAACACTATTACACTCCAGCCTTCATCTCCAGCAATCCAGCCTTCGTGTCCATAACTCCTCTCGTCAGCAAAAAAAATTTCTTTACTTATAATCCCTCAAATTTCTTTACTTCTAATCCTTCTACTTTTGGATTTTAATTTTTTTGAGTCAAAGATTTTTTTTATTATCAATTTTTTTGCCTTAAAATGGATTATCCTTTTAATGTACGAAACCATGATTATGTCTTTGACCCTGATTATAACCTTATCCAAGAATCAAACTAGCTCCAAACCACAATAACCCCACAAATACAATTTACAAGTACTAAAAAACCTAGGAAGCAAAGCTCACGGGTTTGAGAATATGTAACCTTAGATCTCACTCATGAAAATAAATGTTATTGTAATTATTGTGATTTAGGATATACTTGTCCTAGGGTAGGGGTGTTGGTCATATTGTTAGACATTCAACAAAATGTATAACTATCCATAATAAAGATGATAATACAGATTTAAGGCAATCTAAATTGTACATTGGTTCAAGTAGAATAGTTAATTGAAAATATAATGTAGAAGAAATAAAACAAGGTTCAACAAAATTTATAATGCAAGATAAACAACTATTTTATTTTTTTGAAAATAAAAGATTTGAAAGTTACATACATAATTATTTAAATTCACAATTTTAAAGGCCGTTCTAGGAATATTACTAAAAAATATAATTTATAAAATATTTTAAAAAGGTAAAGAAATTTTAATTAGAATATTTTATAGTTTATTATGTAAAATATCATTAATTTGTGATGTTTGGACAAATCCAAATAGTTTTCCTTATTTATGTTTAAATGCACATTAGATAGACATAGAATAGAATTTACAAAAAAGATTAATTGTTTTTAGACCTTTTGATTATCCACACACTAGAAAAGCAATAGTAAACATGACAAAAAAATTTCAAATAAATAATAAAATTAATACAATATCTTTTGATAATGCTTCTAATAATAATGTTGTAGTAGCAATATTAAAAAGGAATTTAAAACCTGCATTAATTAGTGATTTATTTAATTATAGGTATTACTGTCACATTTTAAATTTAATTGTACAAGAATGTATAAATTGCATTAGGCCTTATATAGAAAATATAAGAGCAACTATTTTATTTATTCAAACATTACCAAAAAGATTTCAAGAATTTAGATACTTATGTATAAAATAAGGTTTAAAAGCTAAAAAAATTAAATTAAATGTTCAACATATAATATGTTAACTTCATGTTTATCTTATAGTAACATAATTACAATATATTATGATTCAAGATCTAATTATTTATTAAATGATGAAGATTAGCATAATGCTAACCTAATTCATACATTTTTAGAACCATTTTACAGTACAACTAATCAATTATCTGGTCAATATTATCCTACTAGTTCTCTAGTTTCAATTAATTTATTTAATATTACAAATACTTTTCAACAATATAGACAATTCACAAAATTTGAATATATTATTCATGTGATGGAATAAAAATATAATAGTTATTGGAATAAGCCTTCAATGTGAGCATGCTTAGCATTAATCATAGATCCTAGGCATAAATTAGTTAATTGCATGGTACTTATAAATAATATTTTTAGTAATATGAATGAAAATGAAAAAATAGATGAATATAATAATAAAATTAAGGAAACCTTATATGCATTATTTGATGATTATGTTATAAATTACGGTGAAAGTAGTTCTAGTGTACATACATCTAATTTTGTAAGAACACATAGTAGCAGTAGTAGTAGTAGTTCATTTTGAAGTAGATTAAATAAGAAAAAAGAAAAATACGTAAAATCAACAACTAGTAATGAAGTAGAAAATTATTTAGAATGTGAGTTTGGTTTAATGATATTGAAATGGATAATTTAAATGTATTAAAGTGGTAGTCTAGTACTACTGTTAGGTTTCCTATACTTTTTAGAATAGCTAAAGATTTACTAACGATTCCGACATTTACTGTAACATCGGTATCTGCTTTTTCTACAAGAAAAAGAGTTTTAAGTAATAGAAATGTAAGTTATCCGAAAAATCTGTAGAAGCCTCTGTCTACTTAAAAGATTGGTACGATGTAGTTGATTGTTTACAAAACTTAAATTCAAAGGACAAATCAGAAGATGAAGAGACATCAACTTCAATAGGGACGGAAGTTTCTCCTATTGATTAAAGAATAGGAATAGATTTCCTTTGTAAAATTTTTAATAAATATTAATGTAATATTTGTAAATATAAAAATGTAAATTATCGAATATTTGATGTATTTTTCAAGTTTTTTATGTATACAGAATACATGAATTATTTAATAATAAATAAATTTTTTAAATTTATATTAATATAATAATTGTTAATGTAAAATGTTGAATATCTTTTTAAGCTTTTTTAATATATATATTAATTATTTAATAAAAAAAATTAACTAAAAAAATCGATCCAATAGACCAACCCACCCGACTCGGTTCAATGGTAGGCCGTGGACTGTGCTGGGCTAAGGTAATAAAAAACACATTCTTGATTTTAATAATTGCATGATGTGATCACAAAAGGTGCTCAAGTTATAGATGTCCCGTTAATGCTTCACACTACATAAAAATGGAGAAGCGTCAAATATAAACAAGAAGGAAGAAAAGAATTAGGAGAGCTTCTATAGGTCAAGCAATAATAACTTGAGGACCATTGGTCTAATATTCACCTTAACGTAGCAAAAAAACTAATAATAACGCGTGGTGTAGTTCTAAATGCAGTAAATACATTATATGCTTGATGAAATACAATGCTTTAAACATAAGTTGGTCAGGTCGCTGATGGTGAAACCCAAAATATATGAGGTGATCAAGTTGATTGCCATGAAAATTATACTGAAAAGACAATCTCTTGCATATAGATCTGCAACATTACAAACATTACAAATGGAAACATTACAACTCCCTGGTTGAGGTTGGGGGCCGAGATACCTGAAGTTGAGGGGCGTCGGGTCTTGAAGATATGAGACTCCTTGACTGTCGTCCCGTGGCTAGGGTGGTCCACGGGTTGAGGTGTCTTGTGGCATGACGGGAAGGTATGATACTCCTGCTGTCGCTGTGAGCATTGAGGCTCGGGTGTTGTCGGGTGTGGAGGTATGATTCTCACTCCTCAGCACTGTGTGTGGAGGACGCTGTGAGGAGGCGTACCCTGTAGTGGCCAGTGTGGGTGGGACAAGTGCCCCATAACTGGTAGCATCTTGAGAGACAGGACAATCTTCCCAGGGAGGGGTTGACTTTTGAGGGTTCTCTTGAGAGAGGGGAATCGCGGGATGGTGAACGCTCCTCCACAAGGTGGCCGTCACCGTGGCAGTGTAGAATGCTGTGGTCGCTCCTCAGCGGACTGCATGTGGCCAGAGTTAGGTTGCCTAGCGTTGGGCTTCCCGACTCACTGTGTGTGATTTTGGCCATTGAGGGCCTTCGCTTGTGGCTTTGGGCTAGTAGAGTCCTGGTTGTGGTTTTGGCTGGTGTAGGCCTGGCTTATGAGGTTTTGAGAAAATGGCTTGCGAAATGAATTTAAAAAGGAAAATTAATTATAGTTTTGTTTTCTGTGGTTTTCCTTGGAGTGCGTACTGGGTGACTTCTATCACTCATGCATTTTTCTCTTATTTTTGGTTTGCAGATGCAGGCATGCAGATGTTTAGCGTAGTGCATATAGTCCTCCTAGCCACACACACAGGTTTTTGGTAGTTAGATACTTACGGTTTGGCTTTAATCTTCCCGTAATTTAATTGTTTTAAATTATTGTAGAAAATATGGGACATGACAGAGAGACTTACTTACATTAGAGACAAATCTGAGTATAAAATTTAATTTTTAATTTCAAATATAAGATATTTTCAATTAAAGATTGTAAGAACCAAAAATTAGATCAAAAATATCATCTATGAGCGATTGGGAGGCGCTCATTGAGCAATTGCGCGCCTAAGAGTCATTCATATCGGCCAAGATGAGCTTTACTTCTTCAACTTGTTAACTAATATTTTTCTAGTATGGACACATGTGGAAAATGTACATTTGACTTTTTGACGTAGTTATAGAATTTTTCATGCATAAGTCTTTTTGTTTTCTGACACTTTTATTCTTTTTCCCTTCTTTTTCCTCTAAATGCTTTCTAAGTTCCAAGTTCCTGCAAAATTTACATAAAACTCCTCGAGTAGTATTATTTATATACAAAATAGATAAAAATTGGAAATAATATATGTATGAATTACGAGTTAATCTTAGATGTCGAGTCTGTAAGGTCTTGGTTTTTGGTTTTAGAATGGCTGCCATGATGGATGTTATAAGGAATGGGTGCATTATGTTTTCAATGATTTGAATTTTCGTGTGTTTACCCATGTGGAAAATTTTGTGACTTTGGGTTCCTATTTTGACACATGGGACTGTTGTGGTTTTTACTAGCTTTTAGTTAGATTTTGGCGTGATTTTTGAGTTCAGTTTTTTGATTTGGTTTTCAAATTTTGTTTTAGGTGAGTGTGTGTCGAGTGACCTTTTTAGTGGTCATTCATGTGTATTTTGTTGTGTTCCTTTTTGTAACACCTGCAGTTTGTATGGGACAATTGTAGTTTTCTACCGTGGCTTACCACCGCAGGTTGCCACCACGATTCATTGTTGTGTTTTGTAACCATGTTTAATTTACTGAGATTGCTGAATACAGTGAGCTCTATTTTAAGAATTAAATTCCTGTTAATATATTTTGGTATTTGAGCTTGGTCAGGTAACTAAGATTGATTAGTTGTAATTGTATATACATTTATTAAGTAATTATGATGGATTTGTAGTTGTCTTCCTCTAATTGCAATTGTGGTTTCTCTTGATTTATTGTGTTGTGATGATATTTTGGTGTGTTGCAACCTATTAATGTGTGTGACCCTAGGAAGGGACAAAACACCAAAACAACATAATAACACTTGTAATATTTACGCAAACGATTATAACACCCTCATCAGTAACTTACACCATGCTTCCCGATTATTGCGCCTTGATTTTGTGGAAGATGTCGGGCATGGCTGCTTATTAAAACAGTGGGCAGGCGCCAGGCAAAGGAAGATTAGAGAGAGAGGGGAAGAAGCTAGAGGGTGAGAAATGGGAGGAAGGTCGGTGAGGTACGCGTCCTACCCCACTCTTCTTCTCTTTGTTATGCATAATTGTGATGGGGAATGTATTGATCAACTTGTTCTCGTTGTATGGTTGAGATTTCTGAATTTTTAAAGGATTTTTTAGTGATTTTCATGTGTTTGCTACAGTCGGTTCATACAAGTCCCTTTGCTTTTGATTTTCATAACTTGAGCCATGTATATCAAATTTCTTGTTATTTCTGTCTCAAATGGTAAAGCACTTTGAGTTCTTTGTTTTGATATTTTTTGTGCAATTTTTGATCACTCATGGTGAGATCGCCTGGAATTTCCAAATTAGACAATTTTTGAGTCATACTACGTGTACTCTGGTTCTGGCTTGTTTGGAGTGAATCGTCGATTGGTCTCATGAATTACCACGGCGGATTGGTCCTGTGGTTCATCACTGCAATTTGGGGTCAGTATAGACCATGTAGTGGTGACTGTGATTTGATCACTGGTGTTTTATTATGGATTAAATCATGGTTTTGGCTCTATAGTTGGTATTGCAATACAAAAATGGTATGAAAATGATTTTGAAAAGAATACATATAATTTGAAAAGTGTTTTTCATGATTTTTTTGGTAGGAACCATGTAATCATAGGACCATACCAACAAACTAGGTGTGTTTGATACCTCTGAAAGATTGGATGCAAGTCTGAGGTCGTGGAGTTTTCCCAACGAGATCAGGGGTTCGAGTCTCCAAGACATGCTATTGGAAGAGTCTAGGGTTCGAGTCCTCGAGGCTACGATGCATTGCAGGATCTAAGGTTCGAGTCCTTGGGGAACCCAATGTGGTGGTGGCAGGGTCTGGGGTTTGAGTCCCTAGGTAGTTCGAGCACCAAGGGACTTCGATGGCATATTTTAAAAAAAAAGACTTTCTAGTTAACCAGTTGTAGTGTTTGTGGGTTTTTGATGTCCTTTCTACAGTTTGATTTTGATGCTGCCAAGAGTGGCAACCACATGACTTTAGAAGTTAGTTGTGGTGGCTCCATTTTATAGTTCAAGGTCTTTTGGTCGTAATAGGCACGTACTGGATGATAATAAATGTCACTCATACGTGTTTTCTTTGGTTTTTGTTTGTAGATACAGATTATGGAGTTGCAGTCTAGTCTAGTACACATAGTTGGAGCCATACAGTTGCATTCCACAGGTACTAGGTAAGAAGTAGTTTTCTATTTAATTTTGTTTCAATTAATTGTCTATTTATTTAATGTATTGCAAATTTTATTGAGTTACTTATTTAGTAGTTATTGTGGGTAGAATTGATACTTGTGTAGGACGTCGGAGGCATTACACTTTTCACACGTGTAGGTATAGGAGTAAGGTATTTTACTAGTACACATAGAAAGGAGTTACTCAATGACATATCAATGATTTTGGATAAGTATGTTACTTTAGTTTTATTTCTATTAATTATACTATTTGTTGATGGTTGAACATGGATTTAGAAATTAGTATTGGTAGTTTGAAAGGGAAAAAAAACATTTTAGGGTATGACACTGGGAGCATTACACAAAATCAGAGTCATTGTTACTATGTTGCTTTTTTTCCCATGCTAAATGTCCATGTTCAAATTGATTTTCTCTGTAACGAAGGCATCTTTGAATAAGGTAGCCACTAATTCAATTCTGAATTTCAGCATGCCATCGCAACCGAAGTCTATTTTCTTAGTCATGGAGATGAACTTTGCGATCCACTGTATCAACATCTTATTTTGGGAAGTCCTCCACTTTTGTATCATATTCCATTGTTACACATCCAAAACCAATTCTTGAGCTTTGCCAAGATATATTTGGAGACATTCCAACAAAAAATTAAAAAAAAAAAAATCATTGAAAAAGCTGTGACACTGAATGTTTTGTATTGAATTTTTCAATTGCCTACCAATAAGCTATTTTCATCTTTTTTTTTTTCCAAGCTATTATCGTCTTCTTCTTTGTCTTGTATCTAATAGGAAATAAATTGTAAAATCTGAGTTCTTTTGAAAGCATATTTATCTTCAACAAATGGCAATGTAAGTCATATACAATTAGAAGTAATATGATTTCCAATTTTTCATATCATCCGTAAAAATACTTCTCTTATTTTCCTCCGTATCTTCACATCTGTGTACATGGTCTTCATTTAATGTATTACATGAAACAACATATGTAATGAAGCAATTTAAATCTTGCATTTAACATTTGAAAACAAGTAAACACTTTTTGTTTGTCTAAGGTTTTTTTTACCATCCTCAATGATCAAGGATTTTCTTTTACAATCTCCTTGGAGATTTAGATTTTAATGTAGATAATCATGGTATACATCAACAACCTGTTCATTATGAAGAGTTTCAGATTTTCATGTACATATAATTATTTATTATTCATAATAACATTATCTTTAATGTACCTCCTCATGAACTTTACTACTTTGCATTAAAATCATCATGTGCTTTAGAGCCCAACTTAACAAAGAAACAGGAGCTACAAAGAATTACCAACGACAAAAAGAAGTTTGACATTCTTAGTCCAATATGTCATTCGTAAGTGTGCTTAAGATATGAAAGCACATAAACCAACAATAAACGAGAAGGAAATTGAGAATACACTTATTGTAATTTCATTTGTGCAAAAACTGAAAATTTGTACTTGCTATTGGAATTTTAATATAATAGAATCTTATACATGCTCCTTTCTTCTTAAATTCACGGTTTTGTGGTTATTATAATGTGGATAATAAAATTACAGTTTTCTTATGACTAGATTTGTGTTTCTTAAATTACTCTTTTGTTAGAATGATTGCTCTAGAGGAGGGAGAGAGGGTGAAAAGAGTATGAAGTTGATGTATAAAATCAATCGATTTAACACATATTTGAAAACGATTTCACCAATAAGTTATATATATTTATACTCTATATATATATATATGTAATCATTCACCACACGAGATCATTCACTAAAAGACTGCATAGATAATTTTATACTAGTTCGGACATCATCCTATTCTTGTTTCTATGCACCATTGTCTCATAAAGTTTCATTATGTTTCTCTGTTGAATGGACGGAGAATAACGTATTTACACTTTTTATAGAATTCTTCACATACTGAAGGATCCAAGTATACCTTCATTTACAAGATTAAGATAGAAAGTTGAAAATAAGAGAGTTTAAAGAAGAAAGAGTTTAAAGTTCTTGGAGACTAAAAGAATAACAGAAGAGATGTATATATTAAAATTGTTCTTGAGAAGCCCTAGATGTCCTTCCATATAGACTTGAAAAGAAATAATCAGTAAACAAAGAAGACTAGCATTTGTATCCCGTAGCGGATGGATGAGTGGACGTCCATTCATCCACTGATCTTCAGAACCTTCTCAACGAACGTTTGAAAATCCTTCGATGTTGAGCACACCTTTAGTAGATGTTTGCAATGGATGATTGAACTTTCTCTATCCAGTCTAGGAGTATTTGCCACTTCAAGTAGACATTTGTTTGAACATCCGTTCTGTAGAGTTGGTGAGAAAATCTTAGGTATTTCTTCGAATCCTGTAACAACTCCACGAAACGAGCAACAAATACTAGTACTAATTTAAACACCAAATTCAAAAGATACAAACCTAAAAAATATCTCCATATTTCATTCAAAATATAAATCCAATTTTAAATCATCATAACATCTAAATTTGCATCATCAAAATCATACATAATGAACTAACAATTGATACTGAATTTATATGTAGTTGAAACCTTAGTTTTACGTACTGAAACTCATTTAATCTACCGTTTCCAAAGTTGGGACTAAACTTATGAGATAAATTCAATTTTAAAAAATTAGTAAAGAGTATTAGAAATACTCTAGTGTTTTAACTTTTGGGGATGCAAAGAAAGTACCTACTCCTTGTTTTTTTTTTTTTGAATTGATAAATATATATATATATATTTATCTTTATGATCTATAAGATTCAAATTTAGAAGAAAAATGTGAATTCTATTCTTCCTGAGTAACTACACCATGACAGTTAAGTACTCACTCATTGTTGTAATGGTTCGGGAATCCACTAATCACTAAACAAGTTTCTTTAGAATTCATGATGGTGCTTGAAGCATACGACCTGTACCACTGTTTTAAAACCGAACCACATCGACCGGAAGCCGAAGAAATTTCAGTTCTTCGTGGACAAAAATTGAAAGACATGTTGTACGAGTGCGAATCACTCTGAACCGGATTGAATCAGTGGAACCGCTGGTTGAACCGGACGGTCAAATCGGCTAGTTTTCTCGTCATATAAGTTGATAAACCAAAAAAAAAAACCCGTAAATCTAGCGTGTGAAGAAGGAAAACCTACTCCGTTTTGGTCGTCCTCTTCTCCTACTTCACTTCTTTCTTCTCCATTTCTCCACGCCACCAGCGACAACAGCTGCTAATCCAGGCCTCGCCAGCACCACCAGAGCAGACGATCACCGTAGGTCCACGTGTATCCACAGCACCACTGGCGATCCACTCGACCACCACGGCGCTAGTCAACCACCGGCTGCGCAAGCCACTAATGCCGTCAGAACGTGTCATCCCTAAACGCCACCTTCCTGCTGCTGCCGCCTGTAAGCCTTCAACAATGTTTGAATTCACTAAAGGCATTGTTTCATTCACTTTTTGTGCAGAAAACCAATTTGTTCACTTGAATTTTTTTTGTCGAGCCTTTTCAACCCATTGGTGTCTGGGTTTTGATGTGATATTGATTTAATAATCTCCACACCAATTTGTTGTGGAATTCAGTTTTCATCCACTTAATCTTATGCTAAGCAGATGCTATATCTGGAATTTTCTTTGCATTTTCTATTTGATTTTAGCAATGTAAATGTAACTTGACCAACCAAGCATTCAAAATTAACATTTGTTATTATTTGGTTTTGATTCCAACCCCCCTCTCAACTCGGTTGGTTGCCGCTTGTCAGTCTTGGATTGACGTTGGCTGGGAGCTACTGGGCTAGCTCGTTGGGGTCTATGGATACAGAAAACAGTAAGAGGAATTTGACCAGAGGTAGGGCTGCTAGACACGCTCAGATGCTTAAGTTAGGAGGAAAGATCAGGTTTTAGAAGGTTGAAGTGGAACAAGAGTTGTAACCTTTCACTAGCGTGCGATGGGGTGTATTTATACCTGAGGGTGATCATTGTCGATCACCTAAGAGAATGCCCAACAACAAATGATGGTCCAGATGTGTGTCAAACTCTAGTTGGATATTCATATGCAGTTTGGTGGCCATGGCTACGGGTCTTCTCCTCCTTTGGATGACAATGGCAATCTAGTGGCGGTGACGAGCTCTTCCTCCTTTCTTGGCCATCACTCTCTCTTTCTTTTTCTCTCCTCCACCCTTCGAGCCCTCTCTTGTCTCTTCTTCCCTCTCTCTCTCTTAACTCCTTCTCTCCCTTCCTTAGGAAGGAAACAGTGGAGATGTAAGAAGTAGAAGAAAGGAGAAGTGGGGCTTGGTGATGAAGAAAGGAAAGAGGGCGACCGAAGTAGGGTCTTGGGGCTAATACTAACAGAAAAATAACATACCCAACAAAAACGACGGTATATCGAATTTTACGATTTTTTAAAAATGTCCCAAGCCATAGGCCACTTGTTCGTTGGAATGGAAGCTACCAACAGACCTATCTTCGATGAACCACAATTCACACAAAATTCACCAAATGTAGTACTCTAAGTCTACTACTATTTGGGACAAATTTCATCAAAAACTACAAACCATAGCTTTCGAAAATAAATCATAAAGGCAAAGAGCGCATAAATCATCACTAGAGCACATATCACATTTAACTTCCAAAAATCTACCATAAATCATCATAAAATCCCAAACATAGCATAATCCATTCCTAGCCATGCATTTCTACTCATTGTCATCATTTCTACATTTTTCATGATTTTTCATGCATTTATCATGAATTTAAGCCATTAAACCCAAAACACATAACAAAGGGAAAAGGTTGACGCATATCCGATCGTTGGGTTCCGGCAATCCATGCCCGCGTCGACGAAGTTCCCCTTTCCTCTTGTGAGCTTCAACGGCCCTCAACCCTCCTCCTCTGGCCCTCACTCTTAGGCAGCTCACACTCTGGCTTCCCCTCTCCTCCTCATGCATCGTTCAATGCCTTCAATGCCATGGCCTTTCCCTCCCTTTATCTCCTCTTCCCCCCTCTACCATCCACGAATCTCGTTGGCCACTAGCAACCTTCCATTGGCTGGCAAGGAGGGTAGGGGATGAGCAGGCTAGGTTGAGTTGTGGTGCTCATGAGTGGGGAAGAAAAGAAGCAAGGAAAAGAAAGAGGGAAGGCACGTGAAGGAGTCCTATGCGTGGTTTGACTAGAAGCCAACCAAGATTTCATGCACACACAGGAGCCATAATAGGTCCAAAATGCCACTCAACCAAGGAAACCAAGCCAACATAGCTACATAAAAAGAGAGAAACACACATTGGACTAGAAACACTACGATTATCCATTAATAAATCATATTATACAAATATCACAATTATTCATGGTTTACAATAATCTGGATAATTGAGTCAGGTGTTACATTAGTACATGTAGAAGGTAAATAAAATCGTTCCATCCTTTATATCATTTAATTATTAATTAGATGACATGTTATTATTCATTTGATTACTAATTATATGAATTTTTAGTAGACATGTTCTTATATGAAAATAAAAATTTGTAATAAATAGGTTGGTATTAGTAATTTTAATGATAATGTGTAGCTCTCCTTTCAATAAAAGTGATAATTAATAACATAGTATAGATATAGATATAAATAATGAAATAAAAAAAAATGTACAAAACATATCCTAGAGTTGCATAGGCACATATTTTTATGCACATAATCAATATTAAGTAAGCAATAATTCTAAAATATACATAAATAATTAAATAGAAAAATATATACAATACATACCACAATGTATGAGCATGGTCAGTTTGCGGTGGGGCAAAAAGGAAGCGATGGCGCCATGACTGGTGGGGACGAAGAAAGGATCGATCGAGAACGAGACTTAAGATGCGTAGCGTGGGGGCGTCAGGGCGTGCAGTGTGAAGATGTTTGGACGTGTGACATGGGGGCGTCGGAAGAGACGTGTGACATGGGGTTTTACAAGCAAACTGTGTTGTGCATGTGACATGGTGATTGCTATGATGTGCTGCATGGTGATTTGGGATGGGCGTGTCGCTGAGCAAGATTTAGTGGATGGGGCATGTTTGGGATTTTATGAAAAATTTACATACTCAAACCTACATATCAGAAAACTTGGATGGGGCACCTATCCCACCTTGTCACTTAGTAGTTTCGATACTAGGTGTTGTGATATTGAAGCACAAAATCTATCGTTTGTTTGTTTGTTTAGGGACTAGGTGGTGGATTATGTGATATAACATATTCAGCTAGGTAGAACCTTAACATACCAGAAAATACTTTCTTTCCAAACACACACACACCAAGGCTCAAACATGGGGTTAGACTTGTCAAATGGATCGTGTCGTGTACCTATCGTGTCGTGTATAAACGTGTATACTATATATATATGTTAAACCTAAACACGACCCATTTAATTATCGTGTACCTAATACTAAACCCAAACACAAATTGTCTGTTAACGTGTATACACGACATAACCTGTTAAGTACACGTTTAAGTGAATTGTGTCGTTTTGACACGATAACGATCCGATTGACACGAGTACACGTTTATTGTACAGTTACACGTTTAATATAAGATTATACGTATAGTATACGTTTAAGATTTACATGTATTGTACACGTAGAAAAATCAAAGATAAATCAATAAATCAATAAATCAAGAACCAATCATTCAACAATATTTCACAAGTTTCATTGTTCCATATGTTAATATCATAAGTCTACAACATATCATAAACATCCACTATTCAAAATAATTAAAGTTATAATTTATATACATGATTAGATAACGTGTATTTATCGTGTACTTATCAGGTGTTTTACCTTAGACACGAAAACGACCCGTTTAATAATCGTGTTTACCAGATAGACACGATAAGTATACGAGACATGATAAGGGTAAATCCAAATACAGTTATATCGTGTCGTGTTCGTGTCGTGTTATCGTGTCGTGTTCGTGTCGTGTCAGAAATTGACAAGTCTACATGGGGTTTAGCACCACAATCCAAGTAAGTCAAACGTTTCCATATAAGTCTAGGACCCACTCACACACATGACGAGTCTCCATGTGCCGACCCTCCAGTGGGCCGTATCACAACATGAGACCAATGCCAAATCATTGTGGATATGGGATTTTGAATGTGCATTTTCCAACTCTAGTGTTGTTTGTTGGCCTTGACCTCTTTCTGCTTGTTGTTGTTGACTCAACTTCTTTGCTCCACGTACTTAGGAATTGAAGGTGATCGTCACTGTTGACTTACTTGTTCGTTGGCCTTCGAGATGCCTTTGGCAGATTATGATGTTGATGTGGGTTCGAATACTTTGAGACGACACCAACATCACTCAAAGGTTTCCTGTGTTAAATAATTATCTTCCTTTCCTATTTTCCCTTCAAAACAAGTAACGCAATTCTATGAATTAAAACATGTGTAGCATCAATTAATCAAGAACTTAACTTAATATTATGAAGTAAAATGGCAAACATGCACTTGAGTGTTTGGTCCCTGGTTTATCCTTATGCTATGCCTAGCTACGTATGTTAATGTGGTGAAAAACAATATGAAACCCCCTTATTGCGAAGTGTGCAATGCAAATAGGTTGTCGGATGTGCTAATTGGTGTGGTGGGAGTTGTTGGGACTAGCTCCTAGTTGTGTGAATTCATGGCTCTAAGAACACCTTCACTCTTTTAGTGTGAACTCTCTTTTTCCAATTCTCTTCTCACTAATTTTCAAGGCTAAAATTGTTAATCCTTGATCTCTCTAAAGAAAATCCCCCAAAATTCCCTCCAATTCCCACCCTACAAAGTGGAGCCTTCTCAAGCTTAAACAAAGGCATAGGTCGTCTAAGAAAAGAGAATGGATCAAAAGAAGGAGACACAATCTAATTGCAAATGCTATTGTTGACACTACAAATAGTAGCGTCCAACATTGTCCCCATGAATGACAATCAACTATCACAATAAATGTTGGAATCTTATGCAATGCTCAATAAATAGGACTTGATCAATGTAATCAACACAAGATGGATCAAAATCTTTCTAGAAAGAGAAAAAAGGAATGTGGAGTTGGCACAAGAGAATACACCTTGTTGACATGTCACGCTCCAAATTTCCCATAATAACTTAAAACAAATTAAATTACAGGAAATTAAAAGCTAAACAGAAAATATCAACTACCAGGAACCTATGCGTGAAGCTACGAGACTCTAGACTATATGTACTATGCTAAATCCTCTGCATGCCTGCTCCTGCAACCCAAAAATACGAGGAAAGTGTGAATGATAGAAGTCATCTAGCACACACTCCATGAAACGGTAGAAAACAAAACTATATTAATTTTCCTTTTAAATTCATTTCGCAATTATTTTCTCTGAAATCCCACAAATTAGGCCCACACTGGTCAAAACAACAATCAGAGCTCTATCAGCCCAAAATCATGAACAAGGCCCTCAATGGCCAAAACCACATACAGTGAGTCGAGAAGCCCGGTGCTAGGCAACCAACTTTGGCCACAAGCAGTCCACCGAGGAGTGACCACGGCGTCTGCATTGCTATGGTGAAGCCATCCTGTGTAGGAGCGATCACCGTCCCACGATTCTCTCACTTGGAGAACCCTCACAAAGCCAACTCCTCTCTAGGAAGGCAGTCTTGTCTCTTAGGACGCTACCAGCTACAGTGCATGTGTCCCACCTACACTGGCCACCACAGGGTACGCCTCCACACAACGTCCTCCACAAGGTGCTAAGGAGAGAGTGTCATACCTTAATACCCGACAACACCCGAGCCTCAGTGCTTACAACGAAAGCAAGAGTATCATACCCTCCATCATGTCACAAGAAACCTCAACCCGCAGACCACAACCCTAGCCATGAGACGACAGCCAAGGAGTCTCATACCTTTAGGACCCGACGTCCCTCAGCCTCAGGTATCTCGACCCCTGACCTCAACTAAGGAGCCATGCCCGACCACCTGAGAATGTCATCACATTCCCTAGTCCCGACGACACGGTCCCACAGTGTCTTGGCCCGCACACAGAAAACCAGGAAAACCGTTTTCCAAAATGGACCATCCATCTCTTTTGAAAGCCATTTTCAAAATCATTTTACATCTTTGAAAACTCTTTCAAAACTTCAGCAAAATGGCACATCAGGTGTCTTAGGGGACCACCACTAATGGCCCACAATCCCATATCAAAGGGACAATACAAACCAATCTGGGAAACCTTCGAAATTAGATTTTATAAAAAATATTTGGGTCTTGATTGGGCATGCCAAAAAACAGGTTCGATATATCGAAAATCCTTGTTTTGTTAGACCGATTTGGATCGGTCGATCGAATCAGGTTAACGGTCAACACTCAGGTCAAAATTGGTATACCGAAGATGGTTCGGTTGATCGAAATCCATTGATTCGGTCGACCGTCCAAAATTGGATGATCAAATTTTAACCAGAGGACCAAAACTAATAGAAAAACGACTTACCGAAATTGTTCGGTATGTCTATTTCTACGAAAACCAGAAAACGACCCAAACTAAACCATCCGAAATCGCCCAAAGTGAGACCTCTAATCGGACTTCCCAAATAAACACCAAAAATCTTACATAAAATATAAGATGTAGACCCTCGAGTCTACTCCAAAATCCAACAAACAAAACTAAAATCCATTCACCATGCATCATAATATAAATTCCCAAAGGTAGGAGGGTCAAAAGACCCAAAACGCAACCATTGGCATAAATATCTATAAATACCACAATAAATACTCATAAAATCACAATAAATACTCATAAAATTACAATAAATTCTAAGAACATAAATTTACCTAAATTCATGCAATCTTATCAATTTCTACCAATTTCATGCTCTCTATACATTGGTTGGAGGTGCGTACCTCAAACAAGCTCTCTCACGATCAAACTCCGATTTCCGGCCAACTCCGGCAACCTCGCACGTCCACGGCCACTCCACGACCTTGGGGACATCTCACCGGAGCTCCGCGCACCACTGGACACCTTCGCCAACTCTCGAGCACACCGAACAGAGGAGAGGGAAGAAACAGGGGAGGAGGTAGGGAAGAGACGTGGGAGAGGAGAAGGTGGGGGTGAATGAGGAGAGTGGGGGAAATAGGAGAGGACGAGTGAAAGAGGAGAAGGAGATGGCGTGCTCGGGACGAGGAGAGAAGACACGTGGAGAAGAAGAGGAGAGGTAAGGTGAGCTGGTCGAGCACCAGCACGCGTGAGCTTATAAAGCCATGCAATGCGGTAGCTGAACGCATGCACAATTGTGTGTCCTGCTTAACCACATCTCGCATGGGCAAACCAAACCAAACCCACACTGTCAACTCGCTCCCACCAACCGACCCACGGACGTGGGCTCCACATGGACCCACACCCAAGCCTACAAGTACAGTGCCACGATGCACATTGTCAACCATGCACAGGGACACGCAACTGAAGTCGACCCACAAGACCCAAGCTCAAAAGCACAAAACTACACAAACGGGCCTGGAACAATAACATTCGTCCAAGAATAAATTCATTAAAATGTAAATAATTACAAAATGAATTTTACGGGTGTTGCATCCTAACCCGCTTAAAAGAAGATTTTGCCTTTGAAATCACTAGGCGAAAAGATACGAATACTAGGATAGGATGGCTTTCTCACATTCCCATGTGGCCTCCTCAGCTCTATGATGCCGCCACCGCACCAAAATCAGTGGAATCACCTTGCTCCGCAACACCTACTCCTTGCGATCAACAATCTGGACGGCATTATCCACAAAGGATAGATCTTTCTGGAGCCCTTTTGGCTGAACTGGGATCACATGAGATGCGTAATCTGGTACGGGCCAATGTAGCGAGGACTCTACTTCCCACACTTCCTGAACCTCATGACACCCTTGGTCGGTGACACCTTCAGGAACACATAGTCTCCCACTAGAAATTCCAGCGGTCTCCGTCTCCTATCGGCATAACTCTTCTACTAACTCTATGTAGCCAACAACCTGCTACGGATCAAATCCACCTTGTCCGCATACAGTTGCACAAGCTCAGGACCAATTAACTGACATTCGCCCACATCGCTCCAGTAAACTGCTGATCTGCATGGCCTACCATACAAAGCCTTGTACGATGCCATCCCGATGCTCAAGTGATAACTATTATTGTAGGCAAACTAAATCAACGACAGATGGTCCTCCTAACTCCCTTGAAAGTTTAAGGCACATGCTCTAAGCGTATCCTCTAGCGTCAAGATAGTCCTCTCTGTTTGACCATCCGACTAAGGATGAAATGCCGTACTATAGTTGAGCACAGTGCCAAAGGCCTCCTGCAGAGTTCTCCAGAACCTTCAAGTAAACCTTGTGTCTCTGTCTGACACGATGGACACCAGAACACCATGCAACCTCACCACCTCGAACACATACAACTCCGCTAGGTGGTGCATTAGGAGCATCACCCGAATGGCCAGAAAGTAAGCAGACTTGGTCAGCCGATCTATGATCACCCACATGATGTCGTTCTTCCTCTGAGTGCGCGGCAAACCAGTCACAAAGTCCATCAAGATGTGCTCCCACTTCCACACAGGAATATCCAATGGCTGCAAGGTCCCTCCAGGTCTTTGGTGCTCTGCCTTGACCAATTGGAAGATTGTACACCTTGCCACATTGTCAGTAACATCTCTCTTCATGTCAAGCCACCAAAAGTTCAGCCTCAGGTCTTGGTACATCTTCGTACTCCCAAGGTGAATGGTGTACCTAGATCGATGCGCTTCATCCAGCAACCTTTGTCTGGCCTCCTCATATTGGGACACATACAGACGCATATCATACCTCAGCTCTTCATATGCCCCAACAGAGAAATGAGACTCTCCACCAGCCTCTAGCTTCTCAAACACAGCTTGAACAAAAAGATCCAGCTGCTGACAGGCGACAATAAACTCCAACAACTTAGGGCAAACAGATTGGTTGGCCACTTAGGCACCAACCGTCCTCTGAGTTTGCTGCTTCGGCTTGCAGCTCACTAGATCCTCCAACATGGTTCACTCCTTGACCATCAGGCTCGCCATCACGTGTATACGCTGACTCAAGGCATCGACGACCACGTTGGCCTTCTAGGGTGGTAGGACAGGCTGAAATCATAGTCCTTCAGATACTCCACCCAACGGTGCTGCCTCAGGTTGAGGTCTCTCTGCATTAAGATATACTTCAATCTCTGATGATCAATGAAGACCACAAATTACTACCCATATAGATAGTGTCGCTAAAGCTTGAGAGTGAACACTATGGCAGCCATCTCCATATCGTGAGTTAGGTAGTTCTTCTCGTGATCTTTCAGCCAGCGCGAAGCATACACGATGACATTGCCATGCTGCATTAGAATACACCCCAACCCAACACTACTGGCGTCACTATACATAGTTAAGCCACCACTTCTAGAAAGCAAAGTCAACATAGGGGCAAAAACTAGACGAGACTTCAGTTCTTGAAAACTCGCCTCACAATTCTGGTCCCAACAAAACGGAAACCCCTTCCTGGTCAACTATGTCAAAGGCATGGCTATGGAGGAGAAATCCCTGATAAATGTCCTATAATAGCCCACTAAACCCAAGAAACTCCTGATCTTCGATACAGTCCTAGGTCACTCCCAACTGCTCACCGCCTCTACCTTGGCTGGATCCACTCTGATGCCTTCTCTAGAAATCAAATGGCCATGGAACATAACTTCACTTAGTCAGAACTCACACTTGGAGAATTTGGCATACAGCTGGTGACGCCTCAGCGTATCCAAAACCGCTCTCAAGTCAAGGCGTGAGTCTCAACATCAGGAGAGTAAACCAGCACGTCATCAACAAAAACCACAACAAACTAGTCCTGAAAAGGGCTAAAAATCCTGTTCATCAGATCCATAAACGCAGCCGGTGCATTGGTCAAGCCGAAAGGCATGACCGTGAACTCGTAATGCTTATACAACATTCAAAAAGCAGTCTTCTAAATGTCTGAGTCTCGTATCCTCAACTAGTGATATCCTGACCTCAGATCAATCTTAGAGAACACGGATGTGGACTGTAACTGGTCAAACAAGTCATCAATGTGGGGCAAGGGATACTTGTTCTTCACAATGATCTGGTTCAGCATCCGATAATCTATACATAGTCGGAGCGAACCATCCTTCTTATGGACGAACAAGACAGGCACTCCTTATGAAGACGCACTCGACCTGATAAACCCCTTGTCCAGCAACTCCTGCAACTAAGTCTTGAGCTCTTGTAATTCCGCTGGTGCCATGTGATAGGGAGGCTTCGACATAGCACTAAAACTGAAGATCAGATCGATTTAGAACTCTACTTCCCTGTGAGGTGGCATACCAGGTAAATCGTCAGGGAAAACGTTAGGATATTCACACACCATAGAGATGTTGTAAACACCCAACTCAGGAGAAGTGGAGGTAACTATACTGGCTAGATACCCCACCCAACTCCTAACTAAGGACATATAAGCCTTTATAGCTGAAATGACAAGCTTAGGCTCATCCTAACACCTACCTTGCACAAAGAAAGACCCATCCTCAGGAGACCCAAAATAAACTCTCCTCCGAGCATAGTCGATCAAAGCAAACTACTGCACCAACCAATCCATGCCGAGTATCACATCGTACTCCTGCACGTCCATCACGATCAGGATGGCGTGGAACTCTCTGCCGTTCAGCGTCAAGTCGACAGACCGCAGATACCTCCATGCCAAACTGTGCTTCCCCAACGGCATCACCACGCTGAGATGAAAGGATAGTTTAGCTGGTCTCTCTTCCAACTCCACCGCAAATGACTCAGAGATAAAGGAGAAAGAACTCCCTGAGTCAAACAATACTTTGGCCATCTGGCTAGCCACAATGAAAGAACCTGATGACCAAACGAAACAACACCACACATCCATACAATCAGGCAGATGTCTAGATTACAAAGAGATTACAACAATCACTAAGGGTTACAGAACCAACTAATCATCCTTACCCTCAACTACATCTCCCGAAGACCCAACCCTTGGAGCTGCAATGGTAAACACCCGTCCCCTAGTCGGCTGTTGTGGTGCAGTTCCTGCCTTTTTCGATGGCTCCAGACAGGATCTCTGAACATGTCCTGCCTTGCCACAATTATAGCACACCATTGGAGCTGGAGTTCATCAAGGATGGGGACAATATGCAGCGATGTGGCCCACCTGACCATAGTTGAAGCACTAGTTCCCATTGGGAGCACTGGACCCTGTCTGACTGAAGTCAGCTCCACTACTCCCAGCAAAACTCCGTCAGCCTACAGAAGAGACACTGGACCTCCCCTTCTACTTCTTCTCAGGGCTACTTAAACTACTGGCACTTGGAGGACCTATGAAAGAGAACTGAGAAGTAAAAAAAAACTTACCCTTCCCTTTGGGAAAACTCTTTAGATACTTTTAATGCTCAGCTTCGAAGCGATAAGCCATCCCAACCATGTCCTCAACAGTCTGGCACCGACAGCCCATCACCTTCACCCGCAGCCATAGGTTCAAGTCATCCAGCAACCTCTACGGCCGCTCCTCCTTAGACTCATAGGTAGGAGCAAAACATTCCAGCCGGGCAAACTCAGTCTCATACTCGAGCACCGACATTGTGCCCTGCTCCAGACACTGGAAATCTCAGCGGAGCTGCTCCTTCACATGAGCGGGAAAATACTTGTCAAAGAAGGCCACCTTGAAATCTTTCCACTGGATGCTAACAGTGACTGAGTCCGGGAACTTCAACCGCCTCATAGACTTCCACCACCTATCTGCCTCACCATCTAGCAGATAAGTCGCCAGCTGCACCCAATGCTCCTCTGGGCATGTCATGCTCTCCAGCATTCTCACCACCTTCTCTAGCCAAGCCTCGCTCTCCTCAGCACTGACCTTGCCCTTGAATGACGGCGAACGAAGCTTTGGAACTGGTTCAACCACGGATCGCCCGATGACTCGCTAACACTACTCTTGATAAATGCATGAGAGATCCTGTGTGTCAAACTCCGCAACTCGGCACGAACCACCTTCCATCCGCCTACGTCCTGTTGGGGCTCAGACTCCTCAACAGGGGCCTTGCCCTTATGACCACGAATAGACATCCTGCACGAGAAAGGCAAAACACCTGCAACATAGACAAAGCAACAACCATAAATTCATGAAGAAACCAGATGCAAACTCTACCATGCATGCAAAACCTATGGAGTCTCTAGACTGGACACCCTACGTATAGTGCAACCTAGTGAATTTGGAGCTCTAATATCAGATCTATCACGTCCCAAATTTTCCATAATAATTTAAAACAAATTAAATTACAGGAAATTAAAAACTAAGCATCTCAACTACAAGAAACATGTGTGTGCAGTTACAAGACTTCAAACTATATGCAATGCTAAACCCTCTGCATGCCTGCACTTGCAACCCAAAAACACGAGGAAAGCGTGAGTGACAGTAGTCACCCAACACACACTATATGAAACGATGGAAAACAAAACTATATTAATTTTCCTTTTAAATTTATTTCGCAATCATTTTCTCTAAAATCACACAAATCAGGCTCACATTGGCCAAAACAACAATCAAGGCTCTATTAGCCCAAAACCATGAACAAGGCACTCAATGGCCAAAACCATCCACACACAGTGAGTCGAGAAGCCCAATGCAGGCAATCAACTCTGGCCACAAGTAGTCCACCGAAGAGCAACCAAGACGTCTGCACTACCACGATGAAGTCACCCTATGTAGGAGCGATCATCGTCCCGCGATTCTCCCACTTGGAGAACCCTCACACAGCCAACCCCTCCGTGAGAAGGTAGTCCTATCTCTCAGGACGCTACCAACTAAAGGGCACGTGTTCCAGCTGCACTGGCCACCACAAGGTACACCTCCTCACGGCGTCCTCCACACGGCGTTCAGGAGGGAGTGTCATACCTCCATACCCGACAACACCTGAACCTCAATGCTCATAGTGACAGCAGGAGTATCATACCTCTTTGTCATGCTACAAGACACCTCAACCGGTGGACCACAATCCTAGCCTTGAGACAACAGTTAGGGAGTCTTATACCCCAAGGACCCAACATCCCTCAGCATCAGGTATCTCAACCCCTGACCTCAACCAGGGAGTCGTGCCCAACCACCTGAGAATGTCGTCACATTCCCTAGTCCTGACAATACGGTCCCATAATGTCTTGGCTCGCACACAGAAAACTAGAAAAATCGTTTTCCAAAACGGACCATCTGTAGACACCTCGATTTTGAGGTGACCCAAAGATGAGTTTTTCCATATGTTGCCTTGGGTATGACCCTTGAACCAATCTTAAACCCGTAGCGAGCTTGCAGCCCAATTAGAAAACCAGACCAGTAGGGGAGAGCACTTAGCTAGCACACCAACCTAGCACACATAACTAGCACACCTACCTGGCACACTTAGCTAGCACACCTACCTGGCACACTTAGCTAGCACACATACCTGGCACACCTAGCTAGCACACCTACCTGGCAC
>JAMKQA010039878.1:0-13719 GCA_024699735.1 Posidonia australis | reverse complement strand
ATGTTTATACAGTCATGAATATCAGATGATTATATCAGTTATTTGGAAAAGGATTAATGACACTGGAAAAAATTGGAGGCATGTCTACAAGGTACATCTAAAATTTTCTTCTGACTGAAACCTTTAAAAGTGAATACCTTGTATCTCATTTTCATCTGTATTTTTACTGCTATAATAGTTCAATCACTGCTTTTTGTAGTTCAGAAAATTTTAATTTTTTTTTATTTTTTTTAATACTTGCGAGGACTTAGCGAGGACATTTTCCTCGCTAAGTCCTCACAATTATTTATTATTTATTTTTTTAAAAAATTTTACGAGGACTTAGCGTGGACATAACGAGGAAATTACGACTAATAACGAGGACATAACGAGGACTTTCTGTCCTCGCCAAATCCTCGCAAAACTTCTTACGAGGATTTCACTAGGAAATTTACTCGCAATTGAAATTTAACGATGATCCATTTAGTGAGGACTTATTATCCTCGCAATGTCCTCGCAAAGCTCATTAGCGAGGACAGTGGGAGGACTTAGCGAGGACATTTGTCCTCGCGATTTCCTATTTTTCTAGTAGTGTAGGTTGGCCACAAAATAGGAAATAATGGCTAGCAGGAAGAAATATGAAACCAATCTAGAAGAAGCAAATGTTGCACACTGGAAGCAAAAGAATAACAAGAGGAAGAATGAATACAACAAGAACTTCAAGCCAAACCAAAGGAAAAGACTACAAGGTTCTTGCCATGTATGTGGCCAATATGGTCACTACAGAGCAAATTGCCCGAATAGGAATGGTAAAAAAGGCAAGACCTCGGAACAGAAGAATAAGAGAGTCTTTATTTGTGTCACTGAATGTAATAATGTTGTAACTCTCAATACAAATGAGTGGTGGATAGATTCTGGTGCTACAAGGCACATTGCCAAAACCAAACAAAGATTGGAGTCAGTCAAAGAATTCAGTCCTGGGGAACAACGTATCTATATGGGTAACAATACCTATTTATATGTGGAAGGAATTAGCACCTACCACTTGGATTTGGGGGACAACATCATGGTACTTAAAGACGTCCTTTATGTACCTGGCATGAGGCGGAATCTTACTTCAGTGGACATGCTGGTAAAGAAAGGCATGGAAGTCAGATTTTATAATAAACGTGTATCCATACGAAAAGACAAAAAAGTCTTTGTTATGGGAAAATTTGTACCTGAACAAGATCTGTTCAAACTTGTTGTATCTGGAACTGAAATAAATAATATTGATGTGGCTTCTGGTTATCTCTTGTGCTTCTTGTCAGAATGTGATTTATGGCACTTAAGATTGGTTCATGTTAATGTACATAAAATGAAACAAATGGTAAAAATGAATTTGTTGCCTCATTTAAATGACATGGAATTAGATAAGTGTCGACATTACTTAGTTGGAAAAATGACTAAGAAACCATTTGGAATAAGACATAGATCAGATGAATTATTGGGCTTAATTCATTCTGATGTTTGTGGCCCACTTAGTGTTAAAATACTTGATCACAAGGAATACTTTGTGACTTTTATAGATGAATTCTCTAGATATACTTATGTTTATCTAATAAGCCATAAAATTGAAGTCTTGACTTATTTTAAGAAAAACAAGTCGTAAGTTGAAAAACAACTAGGAAGGAATATTAAGGTGTTAATGTCAGATAGAGGTGGGGAATATAATTCTAAGGAATTTGAACTGTTTTGTGAAATGCATGGAATCAAGAGGCATACAACAATGTCTTATACTCCACAACAAAATGGTGTGACGGAAAGCAAAAACAGAACTCTTATGAATTCTGTAAGATGCACGTTGTCACATTCAGGACTCTTCAAGAGATTTTGGGGAAAGGCTTTACTTACAGCAAACCATGTGTTAAATAGAATACCTACAAAATCTATACCTAGTACACCTTATGACTTGTGGACTGGATCTAAGTCCAATTTACATTATTTGAGGAAATAAGGTTCTGTAGCTCATGTACTTATTCCTAGTCAATTAAGGGATAAGTTAGATTCTAGAACTTTGAAGTGTACATTTATAGGTTATTGTGAAAATTCTATTGGTTATAAATTTTTCCATAAAGAAAAGGGAATCATTAAATATAAGGATGCAACTTTTCTTGAAAATTTAAAAGAAAAGGAAGAGAATGAAAATGAAATAGAACCACTGCTTGTAGTGGGAAATAACTATTTTAATGAAATCCCGGAACATGACCCTATAATTGAGGGGGAACAAAATATGGAAAACATGAATGAACCTATGGAAAATATAAGGGAAAACCAAAATGAGCCTGTAAATGGAAATGATGGAATAATAGATCAAAATGAATAAACTCAAGATGAAATTGAACCGGTAGAGCCTATTAGCAACAAAAGAATAAGGACTCAACCTGCTTGGATGAATGATTATCACTTGTATTCTTGTGAGTCTTCATGCTTAATAGCAGATATAAAGGAAAATCACATGGAACCCATGAAATACAAATATGCTATTGAATCAAAGGAAAAAGATTTATGGCTTGAGGCTATTAATGATGAAATTGATTCAATGGAAAAGAACAAGGTATGGAAATTATGTGATTTACCTAATGACAGAAAGGCCATAGGATGTAAGTGGATATTTAGGAAAAGACTAAAGTTTGATGGGTCTATTGATAAATATAAGGTCCGGTTAGTTGCTAAAGGTTATACACAAAAACTAGGAATTGATTATCAAGAAACATACTCTTCGGTAGCTAAATTCGCATCTATAAGGATTATATTGGTTATCGTTGCACATTTAGATTTGGAATTACATCAAATGGATGTAAAGACTGCATTTCTAAATGGTGATTTGCAGGGAGAAATTTACATGTCACAGCTTGAGGGATATTAGGTAAAAGGACATGAAGACAAAGTGTGCAAATTAAATAAGTCAATATATGGTTTGAAACAAGCTTCTAGACAATGGTATCATAAATTTCATTATGTAATTGTCGAAATGGGATTTGTTTCAAACACATTAGACTATTGTGTATATGTCAGGAAAAGTGGGAGTAAGTTTATTATATTATCCTTCTATGTGAATGATATTTTACTTGCTGTAAATGATACTGACATGTTGAACAACACAAAAGAAGAACTTAGCAAAAGTTTTGAGATGAAGGGCATGGGAGAAACATCTTATGTTTTTGGAATACAAATCCTTAGAGATCGGGGATTTAGAATACTGAGTATAAATCAGGAAAGATACCTACGTACAGTGCTGAAAAGGTTTGGAATGGAAAATTACTCCTCAACCCCTACACCATATGTTTTTGGGAAAAGATTTTGTAAGGACTAATATCCTGGAAAGGGGAAAGAACCTTTAAGAGCACCTTATACTCAAGTGGTTGGAAGTTTAATGTACGCTATGTTGTGTACACGACCAAACTTGGCATATGCTATAAGTATTGTCAGCAGGTATCAAAGTAATCCCAGAACAAAACATTGGCAAGCTGTAAAAAGGATAATAAAATATGTGAAAAGAACTCTACGTCATAAGTTAACTTATCAAGCGGATGAGCTTGAATTGTTTGGTTATACAGATGCTGATCTGGGTGGTGACAAAGATGGTGGAAAGTCCACTTCGGGACATGTATTTATCTTTGGAGGTACAGTTGTATCTTGGGGAAGTAAAAAGAAGGATGTGTAGCGAAATACACACAGGAAGCTAAATATGTGGCCTGTAGTGCAGCTGCATCACACGCTGTTTGGATCAGGAGATTTATAAATGATTTAAATCTCAACTTGATAAATGATCCAATAGAAATGTATTGTGATAACCAAGTGGTGATAAGTCTGGTACATAGTGGTGCAAATTCAAAAAGAGGACAACATATTAATAAACATTATCACTATATTCGTGATATTGTGAAAAGTGGAGAAATAAAACTGAGTTACATACCCACATCAGACATGATTGCTGATCCTATGACAAAGGGAATAATAGCAAGAAAATTCATTAAGTTTGTTAACTTAATGAGATTATGAAACATTTCCATAGATAATGGAAATGAAGAACATTCTCATGAATAGTGGGAATGAAAAATTGAAAATTGAAAATATACACTTTACGGATAGTGAGCGTTGGAGTGTAACATCTCTGTGTATGGAATTTGTGCATGGTCTTTATAACCAAGTGGGAGATGTTGGTAAATGGTCTTTAAAGACCATTAAACCGAGGAATAATTGTTTGTGCGTGTAACGCACGAACGATCGACTGTTTTCGGTCGCCAGCGGAAACAGACTCCGGAGGAAGAGGGAGCCGTTGGGGACGGAGGAAGGTGGAAGTGTTTTGGCTCCTTTATAAACAGAGGAGGAGAAGGAGAAAAATAGATCATCGAAGAAAACTCACCTCGATTCTCCTCCTCGTTCTACCTCACCAGAGCTCCCAAATCGGTCGCTGGAAACGTCCGCTCATTCGACAATCTCCACTGATTTTTAAGGAAAACTGCTCTACAGCCTTCCAATCTTCGTCAGACCAATTTTTTTTCTTGACTGTGAATGCATTGTTTACTTCAAAATCGAATGGATATCACTTGATGCCTATAGTGCTACTAATGGTAGTTGTGTTGAATATTCCAGTGTTTATGATCCAGTTACTGCTTTGTTCAGTCTCCCCTAATAAATTTAATCCAAGGAAAGACCCATATATTTAGCTTCAAAAGCTGACAAAGATTTTCTGAGGAAAAAAATTAATCCTTACTAAAATAAAGAAAGATAGGTTATATATTTACGAAAGCTATTTCTCGTGTATCAAAGATTTTGGAGTTGACACTTCCAAATGATTAAGTTGCCTACATCTGCATTTGTAGATATTTTGTTTCAAGTATAGAGCAAATTTGCTTATCTATGCTACTGTCCCGTCTCCGATGACCTCGAGCCCTGCCGCTAGCAGACCCTGCCAGCCTCCAGTTCCGACGCTCCCTAGTTTCGAGTGGTCTTCTGAGCAAATAAAGGAACACCGAGAACTCTGTTCTTCTCGTCTGATGAAGCTAGGGCATCTCTCATGCCCTTCTCCTGTCGTCGCTCTCGTCGTGGGATCCAGCCGAGGGCATCTCCCCCACTCTCCTCTCCTGCCGATCTCTTATATCGCCAGCGGCCTCCACCCAATGCTTCTTGCGAATGGTAGTAGTAGTGGGTGATCTCTCCTCACCCGCTGCTCTCCTTTCCCGTTGGATGCCTTGGGCGTCTATACTCTTTCTTCACCGTCGCTCTTGTCGGTCGCTTCTAGCAGCTGACCGTCGCCGGTGGCCTCCCCCGTTAGCAGCTTTGCGCCTACTTGCTGAAACTCTCCTCTCCTCCGCCTCCTACTGGTCTTTACTTCTCCTCTCCGTCATAGCATAGTCTCGCCGACGGGTTCGACCCTTTGCCTACTTGTAGACGGGATCGGCCTCTCTCCGACGTTGGTATTCTCTTGTCGAGGTAAATGACTAGAAGGTATAAACTTCAGCTAAAACACTTTCTTACCTCTTCCTCTGCATATTGATCTAGAATTTGTTGGCATTTTATGGCATTTGTTGGAATATGTTGAGCTTTACAGTAAAACTTTACTCTGATCAGCTGTTCTAGGGTTTGGACAATTGTTTGCCTAAATCCGAACACTCTGATTGGGATATGGAGGATGATATTATAGTTTCTTATCTACTGGTAAATTTTCTTTGGTCCCTGATTTTGCTTGTGAGTCTTTGGACTGTGGTTTGTCTCTGACGGATGCTACTTCTGTTCTGACGACTTCATCTCGGGGTTCATCGGTCCACCGAAGAAGAGGCATTACATTATTCTGTGAAGGACATGCAAAACTCTCGAAGCATTGATCACTTGATCTTTCTCCTCGACCCACTACTCAAATGCAGACCACTAAGCTTGATTAATATTTTCTTAATCAGATCCTGTGGTCTATTCGATTTAATGATATAATAATTTTTTGATTCTTGTTATTTGTTGCCTATTCTCTGAAAGTGGTCATGTTTTTTTTTGGTAAGGGTCTTTTGAAACCCTAAATTTTTGTAATATCTGGAACTTTATTTTTTAGATTCTTGGTGGTAGACACAGTCAAAAAAAAAAAAAATCATTACCGTTATCAAAAAAAAAAAGAAGTATGGAGCAAATTTTGTATCAAAGTACACATTGGATATATAATTTTTCTCTTTAATTGTTCACGTAATTCAGGTACACGTGGCACCTACAAATGTATTCTTTTTAGAAAATAACTATTTCCATTTCTTAGATGTTCATCTATTCTAATATAGTAAAAGAAGGCAAAAAAACACTAATAAAATTTTCCTCTGATTAGTGGCGGTGAACCGCTGGCGGCGTAATTATAGTGGCGGTGCTGTAGGCATACCGGAGGCCATCCGGTTTGCGATCGGCGAAGGAGAGGAGTGCGGACGGCGTGCCTGCAAATCGCGAGGTCGTCGGTGTTCTCCCCGCTTCTAGGGACCATCCAACACGGGTCGGGGTTGCCGAGGCTGCCGGTTTCCATCATGAAAAGCTCCTCCTTCCGCTGCAAACTCGCCGAGGACAGCGGCGCCGGCGCCACCGGTGAGCAGGTCAACCGAAGCAAGCGTTGAAAGATTCGAACTTGCAGGGGAGGAGCCGACGGACTCGCTTTTCATGAAGGAGGTGAAGAGGAGGAGTGCGGGCGGCTGCTGCTGGTGGAGAGGAGTGCGAGCAGCCAAGGAGAGGAGTGGTAGGCGGCTGCTGCCGTAGAACAGTAGAAGTTTGTTATTGTAGGGGCAATTCCGTGAAAAAAAAACCGGAAACAAAACACCCACTTTTATATAAAAGGTTTGATGAATGTTACGAAAATATAGATTTTGAAATGGTATAAACATTAAAATCATATAAGAATTCTTGTCTATTTGGGTGAGAAGGAGGTCTAGTCCCTAACTTAACTTTGACTCTACTAACTAAAATTATGTCCACTGGTAGCTAAAGGTTTAGAAAGGGTGCAGCGGTCCAATCCTACCTGTCGTGGGCTTGACTGGGTCCGGCCCGTGTACAATGCATGGGACGGGTGGACTGAGCATTTCCGCCGAAGGCCTAAAAGCTCAGCATGGGCACGTAAAGGGCCATAGTCCAGTTTGGCCCAGTTATTTTTAGCATTTTATCATTGTTAATTAAACTTTATAAAATTGTAATTATGTTAAGTAATATTGTTTATGTAATTTTTATTTAAATTTATTTAATAAAATATATATTTGATAAATTGAATGTTGGCTTATTTAAATCTAATTCCTATAATTTTTTTAAAAATACAGATGGGCTCGGCCAAGCCCCAGGCCCGACCTGGTATTGAACCAAGCAGGGCTTAGGTTTGAGCCCTACTTGTGGCTTTTCACAGACCGGGTCAGGCAAGGTGAAAAAGTTCGGACAAATATAGATGGACAAATTTGAAAAGAGATAAGATATGAAAAACTTTAATTTATCTCTCAAAAATTAACTCCTACAAACACATAATCAATTCATAACTAACACGAAATCATTTTTTACATTTGAGATCCATATCTTCTCAAAATTTAAATTTCAACGTAAATTGTAAAATCCGTCGAAGATGCAGAGTTGCAAGAATTCCTTCCGTAAATAAATATGCAAAATCATTACAAGTGCTAATATTATGTGGGGGACTATACACTAGTCGATATTGCGTCTCGACCTAAAGCAATGGATGCACCTTTTCTCTCAACACAAGTTTGACCTCGAATCAGGCCCTTTCAGAGTTTCATTATCAAGAACTGGGATTTGTAAAGGTTGGGGCAATGACGAGTCTACTCCCTGCGACGAAGAACCATGAGACCCCACACAAAAATTTGCTGTGTGCCAAAAAAAAATCAAGTGGGCTGACCCAATCTACACCAATGAAAGCCCAACGGATAAGCCACACTACTGGGCCAGATCACTTAGTTATATTTATTGGGTTCCTTCGACCCACAAGACTGGGATTTGTGAAGGATGCGTACGCTATTTTCAGAAAGGTGGATATGCATAGTTTATATGATTCTCTATTTCCGGGCTCTGGAGTGTACCCTAATAAGAGCTAGGCATTATTATCAAATGAGATCATTTATGGGAAAACAACTTTTCTACAACAACACAAGTGGGCAATGTTTCAGCCAACCAACTTAAAAGAATCGAAGGCAATATGCAAAATAAAGATTTGGAAAGGGATCAAATAATAAAGATGTTCCTTGCACTCTTAATCATGTCCCTTCACACATCCAAGGGGGACAAGTCACGCTAGGTTCACTTGAAAGTAGCCATCCACACTTGGGTCTCTATTTTGTTTCTTTTTATTATTGAGTTTACACGACGAAAGGAATTTGATCTACAATATCAGAAAGAATGTTGATAAAGAAGTTGCTTAATTTGTTATACTTTTCGGATAAAAAAAAAAAATTTCTCGTTGTTTCCATATTATATAACCACTGTATTTTGTGCAACTACGCACAACTATATAACCAATTTCTTCTTCGAATTTGGAATCGTTTTAGATTATTCTAGCGACGACTTGAGAGATGGGAGGTACTAGTTTACCCGGAAAAAAAAAGAGGCCTTGAACTTATAGATTGTTTCTCTTGCCCATAACGCAAGAGCAGTCTACTGATGGCCCAACATATAAGTTAGTTTACAAATAAAAAGGACCTTTAACTTAACATTGTTTCTCTTGCCCATATTGCACAACTTGTCTAGTCTAGACTTCCGGCCCAACATATAGTTTCTTAACATGAGGAACGGCCCATGTGATGTTAGGCCTGAATTGGAGGTCAATTTCAAAACCTGCATAATAGAACAGAGTTTAGGCCATGTGTGGTCGACCGAATCTTAATGTAATGTAATCAAATTACATTATAAAGAGATTACATGAGAATCAATTTTAATGTTTGGATGATTAAAATTTGTAATTAATTTAATATTGTAAAATTAATTCTGATGATCAACGAAAAAACAATTTCAAAGATCACTAGAGTGATTCAAATGAAGATCGTAGTAACTTCGATTATTGTTGGAGAAACTCCAACGATGTTTGGTCACCAACTCAACAAATGTAGGAGTGATTCTGATGATGGTTAACCACTACCGAAGTGATTTTGACGATGACCACCATTGGACTAATGCTAGCAATTGTCAGAGTGAATTTGATGGTGGCAGAAATAACTCCTACGATCATCGGAATCTCTTCGTGGATCATTGGAATTCCTCCAATGATTATCGGAGTAATTCTGACGATGATCAGAGTTGCTTTGGTGATCATCGAACTAATTCAAATGGTGGCTGGAGTTGCTTTAGTGATTGCTAGTATAATTCTAATAGTGGCAATAGCTTTGATGTATAACAATGTTGATCGCTTCAACAATTATGAAAAACTTCGTAATTAAATTACCATCAGTTTTGTTGTAATTGAATTACACTCAAATAAGGCAATTAGACTATGGAGGTAATCCGATTATGATGTGTATTTTGATAAATCAAACATCGTAATCAAAGATGGAATGAAATTTGATTACATTACACTCCTTGATTACAATCAACCAAATATGGCCTGAAATGTTCGTATTGTAATGTTCTACCGAGGTATTTTACCATTTTAAGTAATTATGGACTAGGCATCTTTCATCTCATGGTTACGAGAAAGACATCTTTTGGAGTGATGTAATGAATTTTTTCTATTTGTTTTTTATAAACTATGTGGATTTTGTTAATATGATTTGTTAAATTTAATATTGTTTTTGTTGTGGGTTATATAAACAATAAGAGCTATGAGCATGGACTTTGTAGACTATGTTAATGTGCAAAATATAAGTAGTGAATATATCGACTATCGCAAATCGTCTGGTGCGGCCCAACCGTGCAAACCACACCAGATCTGGATCACTGAGCTCGTGGTTAGCCCCCAGGTACCACCGGCTCAGCGACCTAGATGTACTATTGGCTTAACAATCCAAAACTGATACGGTCTGTTTGGTCAGGCGGCACTAGATCAGGCCTTTATTGACTGTTAATATAGATTCTACAAATTATGTTGATTAGGTAAGGATGTCGAAATAGGATTATGAATTGGGTTTGAGTCAACCAATTTCCATTTTGATTCATTTATAGTTAACCCAAATTTAAATAGTTTATTAAAAGTGTTGAAAATTTCAACTCAAATTTAATTCATTTATAAACAGATTGACCCGACATGACTCATTTAACCTGGTTATTTTGTTAAATAATTTAGACAGGTCAATCTGAATTATTTGATACATTAAATTTGTTTAATTTTATTTAAATTTAAATATTATCAAAAAAATAAAATAAATTTCTAAATAATTACCCACAAAACACAAGCAAATAACCAAGTACATAAATAAATTATAATGTTAAATACAAATCAAGCAATATAACTACATATTTTAATAAATTTAAATTTAACAAATTATTTATTTAATTCTTTATACATATTGTCAAGTCATAAACAGGTTAGCTCTATTGAACCTAAATTCAACTCATTTATTAAATGAGTTGACCTATGTTTGACCTAAATTCATTTAAGCCTAATCCTAACCCATTTAAATGCCGGTTTGGCGTATTAGATTCAATGATGGACTTAGGATTTTTCATGACACGAGAAACTATATAAAGTATAATTATATCACAATCAATTTTAAAAATATGATACATGTATAAAAAACATGAATTCAAAATATTTTCATACGATAAAGTTTCTAAAATCAATTTAACAAAAATTATAATAAAAAATATATCACTTACATCAAAGAATACCTCATTGAGTACGCATATTTTGATAACAATTCATGATGATTTCATTGTCAACATTTTTGACAACATCACATTCAATGTAGGTAATTAAACAATCATTCATAAACTTGTCTTCAAGTCTATTCCACAAGCGATTTTTCGATGTTCATTACTGAGAAAACGTTTTTTACATAAGTAAATACAGTATTCTTTTTTGACTTCCACTGATTGCTTAGCGAAACAAATATGAATTTGTTGCTTCTCATTCATTAAGACTTCACATTTTTTCTTGGCTACGTTATAAGTACTACCATGTTCACCAACATGAATATCTTGCCTGTGTCTTTTCATTTTAACAAGAAAATCCTCATGAGATAAAGACTGGATCAACACCTACATTAGGAAAGACATAACAAAATAACCAAAAAGTTGCATCTTTATCCACACTGTACTTTAGTCATTCGTACTTATAAAACCATACATGATTAAATTAATGTCGTTTTAACCTAAACTGAGTCTATGGAAAAGTATGTCCACAAGACTAACAAGTACCTTTTTGCAAATACGTACGTCTAACCTTATCAGAGTCATTAACATCATAACTAACTATTAGTGGACATAATCCAGGATTTGAAACAATTCTTCTATCTTAAATCCTAATGATTCAAAAGCTTTCTTTGAACCAATAGAAGACAATGTTTGAACATCTTATTGAGTATTTCAACCACTACCACTACTAAGTAACTTATCATTTGAAATTTGTTGTAAAGGTCTTTTTCTTATCAAAATTTTATCCATAATTGTTTCTGCAAAAATTCAAAATGATAATTAAAAGGAAGAATTGAACCATGAAATTCATAAACATCAAAGAGACTTAAAGACCATGAAACAAGATTAATTATAAAGATCAGTTAAATAACTACCAAAGTGTATGATTCATATAATCAAAATGAAATAATGTAATTGAATTTACTTCACAAGATCAATTGAATGCCAATTGCTAAAAATCGATTAGTTATTGAATTAGGCAAACATAAACTATCTAATTAGAGAAAGTGCGGAACCAACCTTGCAAGTGACGAACAGGCAGACAAGGACGACAACCTTTAACAGTGTTTGTGTTCTACGAGAAAATAGTTTACACTTCAAATTAACACTAAATCGTGGTTGTTTGGTTGGAGAAGTAATATTCCTCAATAGCCTATGAAACCATGTCGGCGGAGAGATTGCAAAGAAAATGCGAAAATCGGTAAAGCTACGGCAGAAAAATAAAACAAAATGCAAAATGCAGGAGTCGCCACCTAGTCTATTATGGAAGACGAGGAAAACCATAAACATGAAAATCATGCCGAACAATAAAAAAGAAAGGTCTTCGAAAACCAGAAATCTGGGTAAGGATCCCTGTTACGTATGAGGAAGGTGTTAGACACCCTCGCACGCTCGATAAAATCGGTCTTCTATGATTTCTCCAATGCTTATGAAATGTTGGCTTTTCAGTCTTTTATATACGCCCGAGGGCGATATGCCATGCATGCTTAGTGCCTTATGCTAATAGGTGCATGATGTGCAAGGATGTGTCCTAGTGCTCAGAAGTATCACTCTTTATTCCGAGTCTAGCATGTAATGCAAAGGTATTGCATAATCAAATCAAAGTTGTATCATTTTCGAGTGATTTATCATCATTGCTCTATATGCAAATGCAAATAAAACACATAAAACAGTAAAAACAAAGTGTGCCTTCCTAATAAATCTAGGAGGAAAACCAGGGAAAATCCAAGAGAAAAGTAAGTCGAAAAAGCATGATAAAATCGTATGAAAGCATGCGGTATGCTGAAAATAGAGCAGTGTGCTGGTTTGGTGTGCCAGACTGGTGAGTCAGTCTGGTGCGCCACCTATGTACGCCTAGGTGGTCCAGAATGTTGCAGAATCAAAACAGAGAAGATATGCAATGCCAAATCTCATAAAGATGCATTCAAAAAAGCCTAAATCTCAAAAATGCATTTGGGAAAGCTGTAAAGACTTGAGGAAACCAAATCATGATCCAAATGCAAGAGCTGGTGAACCCCGTGTTCAAGGGCAAATAGCCTCACACAAGGTTACACTAATGCAGGAAAGCGAGATCGACCAAGCCTCTGTATTATGGGCTGAAGCACAAGCTTTCCTTATAGAACAAAGTGTGCAAGATACAGCCTACCAGGGTGGCATGGACAGATCGAGAGATCAGAGGAAAATCCATAAATCCATAGCAAAGCAATCGTGAAGAATCATGGAATACCAGAAAATTAACATAACAGAAATCGTACTGAAAGCCATTTGGAAAACCAAGTAAATATGCATGCAAAATACCCTTTGACCAGTTTGTGCAGCAGATGCTTGCGCCAGACTGGTGCTCTAGTTAGGTGCGCCAGTCTGGTGTGCCTGAGAGGTGCACCAGATTGGTGCGCCCCAGGCTGTTCTGGTTCAGACTGCTGCTGATCTAGAACCCAACCCAGAACTGCCAGTGGCCATAATGATTTATGCAGATAAATGATGCAGATGCTAGAAACAGATATATGAAGATATGCAAATGAGATATCAGATTCATTATGATATTTATGCAAGCATTTCAGTCAAGAAAGCAGTGAAAAACAGAAAGCATGTTTATCCAAGATTCATGCATTTCTAGACATGGAAATAAAGAAGAAAATTAAGAAACAAAGATGTAGGTTACATGATGAAGGCAAGAATCATGTAAACAACCAGAATATCTTGAAAACACAAGCATTCCATCATGAAATATTCAGGCATATTTAGATGGATCAAAGCATATTGGTCTGTGCAAAACTAAAGATAAACAGAGTAAAGAGGTAAGCTCCTACCTATTTTCTAGTATGTTCCTTCTGAATATAAAGACCCAAGATGAGACCACGTTGCCTTGGGATAACCAGGATCACTATGGGACGGAAA
>JAMKQA010039877.1:0-33523 GCA_024699735.1 Posidonia australis | reverse complement strand
TTGGGAGGGGTGCGGTCTGCTAGGGCGGGGCGCGGTCTGCTGGGGCTGCACAGGCAGGGGCGCGGGCTGCTGCTGGGGCCGCGCACGGGTGCAGACGTGCAGGGGGTTGCTGCCGGCACTGACGGTGGCGGCAAGGACTGCTGCCGGCAAGGGCAAGGGGCAGCGGCGGCAGGCTCCTTGTTCCAACTCTTCCCACGAGCAAATACACGGCCAAAGCACCTTCAACAAGCTCTCATACCACTTGTTATGCCCAAAGGGGCCCAAGCACAGTGGATTTAAATAGGTTTGGCACGTGTAGAAGGGAAGAACAGAGACCAAAATAGCAATCCACACAAACAAAGGTTTTACGTGGTTCCCCAAAGGCGGGTACGTCCACGGGTGTCTCTCCTTGGTTCCTTACTAACTTCAAATGGTGGAGTACAAGAGAGGAGGAAGGAGGAACAAAGGGATGGCCGTCCCTAGGGCTTGCAGAGCCTCCACACGAAATCTCCTCTTGTTGTCTTACAAAAGAGCCAACCCTAATAAGAGCATTAGATGGCCTTATATAGTGACTAATCATCCATGACAAAAATGCCCTTACACATAAATAATATTCAAGACACATTCACACCTGCAAAGCCTAACTACAGCCTCCACCTCCAATCTCCTCTCTTCTCTCACCAAACCAGCGTCCTCTCTCCATGACCCGACCTCCAACAGTAGCATGTAGCCCGTGCAACCGTGAGAAGAGAGAGAGAGAGAGGAAGAGAGAAACCTTCCACCAGCCCATATTCCCACAGCCAACACTCCCACCAACGTCCTCTTTCTTCTTCAAACCCATGCAGCCCATGCAATAGAGAATGAAAGAGAGAGAGAGAGAGAGAGAGAGAGAGAGGAGAAAACACGTATAGAAAGGAAGAGAGCAGCACATCCTTCTCTCTCTTTTCACTTCATCGCTAGCCCCTTTACTCAGCCTCTACGTGAACTTTTGGAATCAACATAGATAGTTTTACATTACGATGGAGAGAAGGAGAGAGGTTTGCAGGTTTGCTCAGTAAATTGATCAAGCGAGTCACGATGACGAATCGTGAAGGTGAATCCAACAAACGGACCTGGAAGGCGCGACATGGAAGTGACATCTAACGGCGATTTTGGGTGACAGAAACAACAAGCGGGGATAGCTGGCGAAGTTCACTCGAGTCAGGACAAACAATGACAGGGACTTCATCTCGGGTCTCATTTTATTTTCATCATCAGTGCATATACACATTATTCATGCATTCATTCATGCACATTATTCTTACGAATACTCGTGCATATTACTCATGCATAACATATATACATCTCATGCATGTCCACGTATATATTCTCATGCATATTGTTTTCATACGTATTTCTCATGCATATTCATGCAACCCTAGCATATATTTCATGTATATTCTCATGCATGTCACGTAGCATTTGGTGATTTTATTTTGATTTCATCTTGTATTAGTTTTACATCTTGCTCGTGAGCGTACATTAATTGACATGTAAATGCCTATATTGACCTAATGATGATTATTTTCCTTTTTGACTTTCACGAGCATTTGAAGTTTTTCGTTGATTTGCACCGGTTTTCTCTCAGAGTATTCTTGATTTTTACTAGACTTCTAATCGCCCTAGGGCATACATTAATCGGTGTATAAATGTCTACACTGACCTTCGGATTATTTTCTACATTATTTCTCTCATTTTGTGTAATTTCACTTAGAGTTTTCTTGCATGATTCATGCGTTCGCATTGGCATGATTTCAAGCATATATTTTAGGGTTAAACAAGCATGCATCATATTTTGACACATAGCAAGCAATTAGCCAAAAAAGACCGATTTTTTGACACATGGGGGTGCCTAACATCTTTCCCATGTGTCATAGGAATCATTATCCTTTCTCTGGCCCACAGAAGTTAAGTGTTGCAGCCATTAGGCACGAAGTACATACACATTCACATATTTGCATTCGTTTGCATTATTTTCTCGCATTTATATGCATTATGCATTTTGGTTTTCCTCGTCTTTCCATTAAAAGACTAGGTAGCGATTCCTTTTCCATATCCTTTTGTTATTTTTCTTTGGTGTTTCATAGTCGAGTCTTCTTTCTCGGATTCATCATTTTTGTCGTAACCATATCGGGATTCTTTGTGTGTTTCCATGCACAAAGAGTCGAGGGGTCCCGCCGGTAATGCCACAATTACACCAAAAAGTTTTCATTTTAGAAGTGTTGAACATTGAAATCCCAACATTCTATGTTGAACGCAATATTTCTAGTGTTCTACACGCCTAGGTTGATTTCTCGCCTTTTCGGTTCACTTGCCTTTTTTAGATGACATCTGATTTCAACGTCATTTCTTACCTTTTATAGAGATCATCAGTAGCCCTTGATTTCAACATTTTTTACCCAAGTGATATGTTGTCCAAATTGGCAAGTTAGCTGTCTAGGAGTGTAGAACATTGTCCTCTAGGCGTTCTACATAGAACGTCCATTTTTGAGCGTTCTACGCCTAGTAATTCAACCCCTTTACGTTAGCAACTTTCCTTATTTGGCACAGTTTGAAGTTTGAATTATTGTCATTCTTAGATACCTATCAATCATGTCTGGGCTTAATAAGTGCCTAATCAAGCCTCAATCAGTCATTAATTGATGATTAGACACTCCATGTCTGGGCTTAATAAGTACCTATCATATATTAGAAGGGTGTAGAACACCCTATTTCTAGCATTCTACGATTACAAAACGGTCATATATTGGCGTTCTACGTAGAACACCTTCTTTTAGGTGTTCAATATCTCAAAGATGGAAATTCCCTGCTATAGCTTCCATTTTTGAAATCCTTGCCATTCATGGACCTTTCCACACCCCTATAAATTGGAGGCCACCCCCCAGCCTGAAGGATATGAAGAGAGATTAGGCAGAAGAAGGAGAAATTATTGTGAGAGATCAAGAGATAATCTAGAAGAGGGGACGAAAAATCGTGACGGATAGAGACCCGAAACTAGAAACCAGAGAGGAGAAATCAAAGACCGAAGAGAGAGATCCTAGAGAGTGAGGAGAGAGGTCCCAGATCTTTGATGGATCTATGCCCACTACCGACTTTGATTACGTCGCATTGGCATTTTAGGTTCCATGCAAAATGGGGTTCTTTCTTTCTAGCAATTTCATATAGTATTTGATTTCCTACATTATCATAGTTAGGCATTTCATATTTAGTCGCAACTAAGGGGATAAAAACCCTCTAGTAAGTATTTCCCATTTATTATTTTATGATAATTTGACCTATTCAGAGTTGATTACTACACTTTATTAATCCATAAATCATTAATATTGTCTTGCAAGGAAGAGAAGAAGAGGAAGAAGCTCATCAATGCAAGAATCCTTAGATAGCGCTGGTGTTGTTTTAAGGTAGTTGAATCCACTACTTTCACATCTCTTTAGGCATCTCGAGGGCCAGCTAGCAGCAAACCGAGAGTGGCAATCACACTGACTTCAACCTACGTGGAGGGAAGGAGTCAGACACAAAACAAGGGACACGAGTGAAGTAGTGGGAGGCGACAAAACAAACCAAACGCCTAGAACGCCTCATTTTCTACACTTCCCTCTAAAAACCCCATATCCACAAATGTTACAAAAGAAAGAAAATTACACAGATTTTGACGTTTAACACAAGCTCCTATGAAAATGAAATTAAATAGTCTAAAACACCTGCTCTTGTTTGTAAACCTTGTGTCAATCAACCATTCACCATAAACACCCAAAAAATGAAGGGGAAAATTATCTGAAGCGTTGAGCACGTTGATGGCTCTGTTTAACATAAAACACATGATATCTTGCGTTCAACACACCTATTTCAGATAGCTGTGCAGAAACATTTTAAAAAACTGCTTAAATGATTTTGTTGGTATTTTCACTTTGTTATTAGTGTCTTAAAACTTGCATGACTCTCAAAGTGCCTAAAGCTTGGGTACGACTTTCTTTAAGGGTTATCTATGGTTCCTCACACAATAAGACAAAATTCTTCTTCTTTAGTACTACCCCTGTCTCAATTCCTGAGGGTCTTTGGGGAGCCTAAGCACACTTAAATCCTTACATCGTAGAGGTAGAGCCCAGCATATCCAATATTGATTGACTGTCTCGCATATTCAAACACACAATCACATCAAACCTTAGAAGAGGGAGGGAGAATACAATTCTTAACTCGGAATTCTAACTTACTTTTATGAGAGTAAAGGGAGAGAGGAGTGACCCTTATGAAAGTAAATGACAACACAAACACCTCTCCTAAATCCTTTGCAACAGAGATGCTCAGGATTTAAGTAGTTATTTTGTATAACCCAAGAAAAGACACAATCAAAATAGTTCCCATGAGGGCCAAGCAAGTCACACAGAAAGCTCGATTTTATTTGGATTTTTGAGAAGTACCTAAAGATCAAGGTTTCGGTCCCTACAGAAAAGCCAATCACCTCAGTCCTTGGGCTAGTTGTAAAAAGAAAATAAAAAGAAATTTTGAATACAGAGGGATTGCTGTTCAAATGTATTGAACACACAGTATAGGGTGTTTAATGAAGAACGCAGAGACCTGCTCGTTTTATGTAGAACGCAGGAAATACTGCATTCAACACTCTGACAGTGATTTTTCAGAAAATAATAATTATTTTTATTCAATCATCTCTACTCTCGAGAATCCGAAACAAAGGAGAGTTGATTGCAAGAATTTTCAATCGTAGTAAAACCTCAAACAATCCAAGAGTCACGATGCCTTTAAACACTATGAAAATTTCGCTGCGACTCATAAAAATCCACGAAATAAAAATAAAATTGCAAAGGAAAAAGAAGAAGAATGAAGAGAGGGGTGCTCACTTAGCATGAGGCACTTTTAGCCGTCTCATCATGATCGTCATTCTATGGATACAAGATTTTCGCTGAGGAATTTGTGTTTGGGGTTTCGTTGCCTCACTTGTGTCCTTTTGGTTATATCGAACTCCTTCACTTCATGAATATTTAAGTCGGTGTGATCACCACTCTTGGTTTACATTTACTTGCCCTCGAGATGCCTGAGGAGATATTTGTTGATGTAGGTTCAGCTACCTTAGAACAACGCCAATGTTGCCTGAGAGTGCCTGTGTCGATGAGTTTCTTCTTCCTCTCTTTTTCCTTGCAAAATAAGTTTAATAATTCATGGATTAATAAGTGTAGTAAACATGTAAATAGTGAAAAGGAAACGACATAAAAACAAAATTGAGATAAGTTCGTACTCGAGGGGCTAGTTATCCCCAGATGAACTATATGCTATGAAATAAAATAGATGCGATGCAATAATAAACATGCAACAAAATTAAACCCCATTTTTATAACGTGTATGCATGTGGTGCAGGACGTCGACGCAACATGATTGGAGACGGGGGAAGACTCTAGCTCTCCACAACTCACAACTTGTCTACCCTCTCTCTTAGAATTCCCTTGTATATGGCTCTCTCAAATTTCTCTCCAGGTCCCATTTCTCAATAATTTCCCTCGGTTTTAGCTAAGCATGTAAACGGGAAGGGTATTTACCCACAACCCACCCCATTTTATAAGGGTAAGGGTTAACAACTTTTTAACCCGTTACCCGTTTACTTGTCACCTGCTTTACCCAAGGTCTCATATGGTACAGGTAAGGATTATTATATACTCGTCACCCGTCTACTCGTTATATAAGGGTTATTATAGTAATTTTACATTAACTATATAAATATAAAATATTATATATATATATATATATGTATATCTTCATTATATAAATTCTAAATCCTATTAATATAATTTTACATTATATATATAAATAGTTATATACTTATCTAGTTATATGGTATAACCTAATAAAATCCTAAACGGCTTGATTGTTTTCCTAATGTATGTGCACATAACATTTAATGTAGGTACCAATTTAATTTTGGATTCAAAATTTTAAAGCTAGTTTAGGAGACCAAATTTTTAAAGTTTCAATTGAACTATGAATTTGGATTTTTAAAGCTATCTTAAGCTTTATCAGTGTCATTATCTGTGACCATGCCGGTGGAACCCTAGCGCGACTCTCCTACGACTGAATGCGTGGAAGCACATGAGGAGATCCGATATGGTTACGGCGAAAATGGTGAATCCGGAAGAAGAGATAAGACCCGAAAACACCAAGGGAAGACAAAAGGATAAGGAAAGGAGTCGCCACCTAGTCTTTTAATGGAAAGACGAGGAAAACCAAGAAAAATCTCAAGAAAATCAAGAATCAAACAAAATGCAAGGAAAAGTATGCTCCATACCTAATGGACAATGCAAGATGAATGCGGGCCAGAGAAAGGGTAAGGATTCTGGTTACACATGGGGAAGGGATTAGGCACTCCCATGCGCCCGAGAAAAACTCGGTCTTTCTAGATTTTCCTACTGTCATTGGTCTGCTAAATGTATGCTTGCTTATTCTATATGCTCATGTATGAATGCGACTGAAAACATGCCAAATCAAAGCAAAGAAAAGGAATCAAGGGAAAAAGTTAATCCGAGGGTCAAATGTAGGCATTATTAATGCCGCTTTACTGTACGCCCTTGGGCGATGAGGAAAATCAAGAAATTCTCGGAAAGCGTCTCGCAAAACAGCGAAAATTGGGGATAAATACGAGAAAATCAAAAGGGGGAAAATAATCCTCTTTTCGGGACCATGTCGGCTTTGTAAGCCTTTTACAGTACGCCATTGGGCGGTGGAAAACCAAAACAAGTCAAAATCATGGAAAACTGGGAGAAAACCAAGCTAGAATCAAGCTAGGAAAACATACACAAAGTCGAGACGAAAAGACGAGAAAATCTGTGCAAAAAGATGTGAAAAGTCATGCAAAGTGCAAGTGTGATTGCAAATATAAAAACTCTAGGGGGTTTTGTGCAAAAAGCCCAAATTCCGAGGAAAACTTAAGTTCTGAAGACCAAATCATCAAAAATACATAGGAAAGCACATTCTTTGCAATTATGAAGAAATCTGGGGTCAAATGTGCGAACATGTGCAATCCTAGTCAAAATGAAGTTCTCTAAGGGTCAGAATGCAATTTCGCCACTAAAACATGCATTTAATGCAATTCAGTGGATATCCAGGGTAACATATGCAAGAAAAATGATTCAGAAAAGTTCAGGGGCAAAACAGTCATTTTATCCTAGAAAACAGTCATTCAGAGTTAAATAATGAAGTATAGGGGCTAAACTGCAAATTGCCCAGTAGAATAAAGCATCTAGAAGAATTTTAGTAAAGACAGAGGGTTAAAGTGCAATTTACCCTGAGAAAACATGCTTCAGAAAAGTTTTCAAAAAACTTATGGGGCTGAAGTGCAATTTAACCAGAAAAAACAACATCTTGGATGATTTCAGAAGAATGCAGGGGCTTAAATGCAATTTAACCAGTAAAAACATACTTCCAGAAAAGTTTCAGAGAATCATGTGGGCTAAAGTGCAATTTAACCAACAAAAAAAACTTTCCAGAGAGTTTCAAAAGAATGTAGGGGCTTACATGTAAATAAACCATCAAAAATGAACATTCAGAAACATTTTGAGAAGTGTAAGGGCTTATATGTAATTTTTGTAGTAAAAATAAATTGTCAGAAAGATTCCATGGAAATCCAGGGTCTTCTATGTAATTTGCCTGAAACAAAATTCATTTTATAAACTCTGGAGGGCTTTTACAGAAGTTTTAAACTCAGAAAACATTATTTTAATTGTTCAGGGTAAAACATGTAATATTTTCAGTTAAAACTTTATTCGAAAAATTTAAGAAAAATGATAAAAGAACCTAAATGTAATAAAAGGACCTAAAAGTAAGATCAGAAGGACTTAAATGTAAGAAGAATTAAAACTTTTGAATTTTATTAATAAAAAGTTTTTTATGTTTTTTCTCTTATTTAAAAGGAACGACGACGCCGACGATGGAGCTCCGCCGCCGGCGACCATCAAAGGGGCTAAAAAAGGCCTTCCTGGGGTCTGATCTAACAGGAAGCGAGAGAGGAGAGAAGGAGGAAGATCCATTGGATCAAATGCAAGAATGGACGGTGCGAATGGCCCTCCCACCTCCTCCACCGTTGCGGAACTCCGGCGACGGTGACGGGGAAGATGACTCCTCCGGAGGCTGAGGCGCGGCAATTCTAAGCTCCAGGATGCTTCGGGGGGTTTCCTCGCTTCCTCTGGTGCAGAGTGGAGGTTGATGGAGTGGCGGGGAAGGCTGCTTGTCGCCGCCATGACCTCCTCCCGCGGGCGACGCTGTTGAGGTGATCCGGAGCCTGTGGCACGATCTTGGAGGCTCCAGAGACCTCGCGGGACATGACAGAGTGTTGCTGGAGCATCGAAGGTGTGCGGAGCAGCTGGAAGCACGCGCTCCTCCTCTGGAGGGGTCGTCTTCTCCGGTGATGGCTGCTTTGGGTGCATTCTCTGGCGATCGACGTGCTGACTGCTGGGAGCGATGGAGTGGCAATCCGATGGGCTACGGAGCACCGGGGAGACCAGAGAAGGTGGAGAAGGCGATCGGGGATCCAAGACACTTCTGGATTGCCCCCCTTCCCCCCACTCTGTCGCCGGAGAACGGCGACGGTGGGGCATGGTGGAGCTCCTCTGGCCAAGGGATCACTCTAGATCCCTTGGAGTTGCTCCAGGAAGATGGAGAGGTCTGGAGGACTAAGAATTCTAGCAATCAGGAAGGATCAGAGAAGTGTACCTGGTTGGAGACGTCTCGCCGAAGCTCTGGAAACAGCTGCCTCCCTCCTCCGCGACGGCTCTAGCACTGGAATTCTCTCACTCTCAGCTCTCAGCTCTCTCGTGTGTTTAGATGTTTTTAAATCTGGCCTCTACCCCTCCTTTTATAGGCGAGCAAACCCGACGACCCACTCCGACAGGAAGCACCACCACGTAACAGAACCCATAACTAACTACCAAACCCACTAACTGGTCCCGTAATAGCCTAGCAAACTCTAACGGCTGCCCCCTTGCGCTCCACCCTGTCCCTTGCTCGCCAACAAGATGAACATCGATCCAGGCCTCTCCGGCGACCCATCCAACAGCTGGAGATGCTCCGGTGGCTTGCTGGATCAACGGTGAGATGGGCTGGGGCTGAGCTCAATGAGGAAGATTAATTGAGTTGAATTCATGAGGAATTAAGGAAGAGAAAATGGGTTCAGTGAGGAAGGAGGAAGAAGAATGTAATATTTGTATATTTTTGGTAGAAAAAACATTAGTAAATGAAGAAGAGAAAAATGAATATCGTGTTGGGTTGAAACAATATAGGGAGGAATTATTTATGGTGGGCCTTCATAGGCTTTGGACTCAATTTGGGCCCAATGGGCCTTGTGGGCCTCCATGAGCCCAAATGGGCTTAGATGGGTCCAAATGGACTAAATGGGCCTAAAATGAATTAAATGGGCCTAAACAAGTCTTGAGGGCCCAAGTAAGCTCAATTAGGGTTTAATGGGCCCAAGTGGGCTCCCATGAATTAAATGGGTCCAATTAGGGTTAGAGCTCAGCCACCACATCTTCATCCTGCAAAAATAGAAAATTGGAGTGTCTACATTATCGTAGAATTCATAAATCTACCCAATTACCCGTTTTATATCCTATCACGGGTAATGGGGCAGGTAAGGGTAGAAACTTAGAAAATGCAGGTCAATACTCGCCCCGTTACCTGTTAGATTTTAAAGGGTAAGGATTTGGGTAAGGCTTTACCCACCCCGTACCCATCCCATTTACAGGCCTAGTTCCAGCCCCTCTGTCCCTTCAAACTTTGGTCCTCTCAAGGGTTAGGGTGTCCACCTATTTATAAAGATATATTAAGGCCTATTGATGGTAAGAACTCAAAAAATGACAACTACAACAGAATGTAGGGAAGTACGCATTCTATACAGAACGCTAGATATCCAACGTTCTATAAAGAACGCAAAATGCCATGTGTTCTATAGCCAACGAATGCCAACTACCAATACAGAGAGTCTAATCACCTATTAATGGTTGATTGAGATCAGATTAAACCCTAATTAAGCCCATACATGATCAACAGATATTTATAAAAGGTAATAATTTGAAGTTCAAACTTCTCCAAATAAGGAAAATTACTGACGTGGAGGGCCTAAGTCACTAGGTGTAAAACGATCAAAAGTGAGTGCTCCATGTAGAATGCTGAAAACTCAACATTCTATACTCCAAGACAACAAAATTGCCAAATTTAGTCAAGAAATCATTAGGGCCTTAGTTACTGGAATCAATGGATAATGACAATCTCCATAAAAGGTATGGGGAGATGTTGAATTATGAAAATCATTCACATCCATAAAAGCTAAGTGGCTAAAATGGAAAGGAATCTGCTGTAGACCGTAAAACGTTGTATCCCCAGCATTCAATGTAGAACATTGGAAATCTAGCATTCAATGTTGAACACTAAGTTCTCTGTATTCTATATCCTAGGGAGGCTATCTAAGGCTCTGAGTTGGAGAGACAACACTCTAAGATGGGGTATTACTATGTAGTGGTGTAACATGATTTAAAGGAGGTTGGGGAGTGTCCAAAAACGAGATATCTACACAAAGGAGATCTAGGATTCCTTAGAGAAGTATAACAATGATAATGAGAGTACGACTAAAATTCAAGGACTACAAGTTCAAGGAGGACAAGTCCATACTTATGCAAGTCAAGGACTCGGTGAAAACTAATCAGAGGATGGTTGAAGATGAGAAGAAGCTCCCAAAGAAGTATCTGGTTGGGTGCGTCTTAAATAAACTACTAGCTAGTTGGACCCACTATGCCATTAATATTTATCACAAAAAGAGAGAAGTCAATATGGACAATCTATTGTGATTGATCAAGATCAAGGATGAGGTCAAGCAGAGGACAAAGCATGATGTAATTGCCAAGCAGGTAGCTAAAGCTAATGCTATTTCTTTAGTTGAATTCAAGATGGATAAGTGTAACGACCTATATTGGAAACAACACTTTGAACTAGATATTTCATTGGTGTTTTTCTAACTTTCTTGGTGTTAAACGCAGAGTGTGGTGCATTTTAAGTTGAACGCACATAGGCATGCGTTTAATACCAATAGTCTATGTGGATCAGGCGCAACTTGCAAGTGCAATTTGCTGACGTACTTTTCTAGTGTAAATTACTAGCACAGAAAGTGTCGATTTCAAAATTCAGGACTTAACTTACATTTATGTGAATTCAACATCGTGAACGAGTTTTGGGCGTTGCATTCTGGTGTCCTGAGTCTGAGATGTTGTGTGGACCCTCGTGGAGGCACCGAGGATTGTTTCGTGGTTATAGAGGTTTGTTGGTGCACATTGGTAGCTGATTTTTCTCTGGCATGAGCTATTTGAGTTGTAAGTGGTTACATTATTGTGTTTGGGTGTTTACGGTCTGCTTGGGCATGGCTTCCTTTATAAACTACTCGAGAATCTTTCTCCAAATACCACTCTCGAGTCTTCTTCTGAAAATCACTTGTGAATTTTCTTTAGGAAACCACTCGTGAATTTTCTTCTAGAAATCACTTGTGAATCTTTTTCCAGAAGCCACTCATGACTCTTCCTTCGGAAGCTACTCATGAATCTTCTTCTAGAAGTAATTCATGAAGCTTTTTTTGTAAGCCATTCATGAAGCTTCTTCCATAAGTCATTCGTGAAACTTCTTCCATAAGTCATTCGTGAGGCTTCCTCCGTAAGTCACCTAAAATCTATATAAAAAGGTAGAGAGGAGAGAAGAGGAGGAGGAGGAGGAGGAGGAGGAGGAGAGAAAGTAAGAGAGAAAGAGAGACGGGGAGGAGATCTGGGCCTGCGGGAAGTGATGCTCTTGTCGTCCGTGTTTGTCGGTGAAAGGTACACACCCCATAGACTCTTCCATTTTAATGTTAATTTTGGATTGTAGGAGCATGGTAGTGTGATTTTGTAGTGTGAATGCTTAAAAGATTTTTAAAAGATTTATGGTAGTTTTCATAGTCATTAATGGCATCGGATGCATTGTTTGGATGAATTGTGCTCGTAAGCTTTACTTGATGAGTTCTTGAGATCCGTTGGCTGAATCATTGTGTTTTTAGTACCAAATAGTAGAACTTGTCAAGATTTTCAATTTAATATATTGCTTGTATTTTTGGATAAAGAATGCAATTTTAGTATTAAAGATTTAATCGATGAATAGTGTTTGGGCATTTTGCATTTTAACTCCTCAAGCTTGTGTGAATTATTTTCAAGTCCCTAACTTTATGATAAAATTGCACTTTAGTCCTTGAGTTTTATAATAATTGCCTTTTAGTCCCTAAGTCCAATGGAATTTACATTTTGCTCCTTGAACTTTGTGAAAATTACTTTTTAGTCCTTAGGTTTAAATAAATTACATTTAAGCCCTTAATGACTTGTTCTGGATTTTTTTAGTATGTTTAGTACTATATTAACCTTATAGGCAACTATGGCATAATGATGATTAGGAAAATCATTAGAGATGACTTAGGGATTGCCTATTATATATTAGCAAGATCCCACTAGGCTATAAAAGATTATATGATTTAGAAATACTAAATCTTTCCTTTAATGGTTTAGAATGGACTTTAGGATTAATGTTAATCCTAAGAATAGATGATTAATATGGTTTTCGTGTGAATGACTAAACTGTGGTACCAAAGGTAGATGCCTATGTTGATTACTCGAGGGAGTTAGGGCACCATAGACTTGGGCATGTCTACTACAAGAGAACAATCTCATGCTTATTCCAAATTATGGGGGTAATACACACGAGAAGTGTGAGATTTGTGCACAAACAAAAATCATTAGAAAGTGTGACCATGCCGGTGAAACCCTGCATGACTCTTCAGTGCGTGGAAACACACGAAGAATCCCGATATGGTCACGACAAAGAGGGTGAATTCGAAAAAGGAGACTCGACTTAGAAACACCAAAGAAGGATACAAAAAAGGATAAGGAAAAGAAGTCACCACCTAATTTTTTAATGGAAAGATGAGGAAAACCAAACACAAAGAAAGCTTAGAGAAAATAATGCAAAGAAACACATGTATACTCCGTGCTTAATGGATGTAGCGTGCAAATCATTGCGGGCCAAAGAGAAGGTAAGGAGCATTGTTACGCATGGTGAAGGTGTTAGGCACCCCCATACGCCCGAGAAATCGGTCTTTCAAAGTTAACCGCTTGCTCATGATCTAGTATATGTATGCTTGTCTACTTCTAATGCACATGCCTTATATTAATGCAAAAACATGACACTAATCTCCACAGGACAATAAATAAAAGAGAAATGATAAAGAAAATAATCCGAGGGACAATGTAGGCATTGAGAATGCTACTTTACTGTATGTTCTTGGGCGATAGGAAAATCATGTAAAAATTAGAAATGTTCGAAAAGTGACACACAAAACAGCAGAAACTGGTAAAACTTGAGAAAGTCAAAAGGGGAAAATAATCTGCATTCGGGTCAATGTCGGCATTATCATGCCTATTTATGTACTCCCTTGGGCGATGGAAAAACTCATGTAAAAATCAGAAATGTTTGGAGAATGTCACGTAAAACAGCGAAAACTAGAAAAACTCATGAAAGTTAAAAGGGGAAAATAATCCGCATTCAGGTTAATGTCAACATTGTCATACCTATTAATGTACGCCCTTGGGCGAGATGAAAACTAATGCAGAATAGAATTGTAAAGTCAGACTAAAGTCGTGAAATGCAGCACAAAAGCAAATTCAATTCGATGCTGTAATGTATGATATGCATGAGAATATATATATATAAATATGCATGAAATGTACATGAAATGCATGAATGAGGATAAATGCATAAAATGTATGCAAGAGAATACACATGTCGACTGATGATGAATGCAAAGCATGAAGGGGGAAAGCGCTCCTGTCAATGTCTGTCCTGTCTTTGGTGAGCTCCGCTGGCCATCCTTGCCTGTTGTTTCCATCACCCAAATTTGTCATTGGGTCTCGTTTCCATGCTTCACCTCAAAGACTCGTCAGTTGGATTCGCCTTCCTAATCCGCCATCGAGACTCACTTGGCCAGCTTACAGAGGAGACCTGCAATCCTCTCTCTTTCTCCCCATCCTTATGCGAGGGCTATTCCCTCTACCTCTCCTACGTATTCCTTTCCACTCTCTTGTGAATTCATGAAGGGGTTGGTTGGAGGAAGAAGGGAAGAAGAGGAGGAAAAGGGGAGAGGTGCTGTCGGGTGGTAGTTGCATGGGTTTAGGGATGACAAAGGAGAAACAACCGCAGGTGGAGGGCACAATGGTGGTCGAGGAGGTCGCGTGGAGGAGGAAGGTAAGCTACATCATCTTCTCTCCTGCCTCTCACTCTCTGTTGCAGAACTCCACTCTCTCTCTCCTACCACATGGCTCGGTACGTGGAGGGGAAGGCCGCCGGTGTGATTCCAGCGGAAGATCTACAACTATGGTGGCTTCTCCATGCTCACTCTCTCTCTCTCCACACAGCTGCACAGACCCAGGGAAGAAGGAGGAGGATGGACTGATGCATGCATGCAAAGGGGATAGAAAGCCTACCTGTAACGACGTTCGTCTGCTTCCCTGATCACCAGCAATTTGCTTGGGTTCGACGAAGCTTGGTGGTGGTTGGAGGTTGGTTCCTCGACGCAAACTGGTGGGAGAGGAAGGTGTGGCTGCTGGTGATGGAGCTCATGGATGCTTAGGAGAGTGAGTGAAGTGAATGTGTTTTTCTAAATGGCCAGCCTCCTCGCATGCACGTAGGATAGGGTTATTTATGGAGAAGGGTTGTTAGGGGTGAATGGGAATTAGTTAGGAATTAGTTAGGAAGTTGTTAGGGATTTGTTAAGAATTAGTTAGGAAGTTGTTAGGGATTTGTTAGGAATTAGTTAGGAATTTGTTATGAATTAGTTAGGAAGTTGTTAGGGATCTGTTAGGAATTAGTTAAGAAATTGTTAGGAAATTGTTAGGAAATTGTTAGGGATTTGTTAGGAATTAGTTAGGAAGTTGTTAGGGATTTGTTAAGAATTAGTTAGAAATTAGTTAGGAAGTTGTTAGGGATTTGTTAGAAATTAGTTAGGAAGTTGTTAGGGATTTGTTAGGAATTAGTTAGGAAGTTGTTAGGGATTTGTTAAGAATTAGTTAGGAAGTTGTTAAGGGTGGATGGGTTGGATTTGGTTTTGGGTTAGAGGTTTATTAGAAAGAAGAAGGAGTATGGTTCATTGATTAATAATAAAAATCAAGTTGATTGGTTGAGATTTCATCAATGAAATGGAATTGAAATTAAAATAAGGAAAAGGGGTTGGATTTCAATAATGAGATGAAATGGGAATTTAAATCAAGAGATTGGGCTAAACCTATTACTTGATCCTTAGGTCGTCACATGGGCTTGACTTTGAATTCTAGGGTTTGGAGGGCTTAGGCTAACCTAAAAATATTAAATGGGCCCCAACTTAGGGAAATACCTCACAACCACCAATGCACTTCTTCGGAGTAAACCACCAGTAAATGGCTGTCAAAGTGGGGTGTCTACAGATGCTCCTTCTTGAGCGAGGTCGAGGGTAAACGAGACAGATGCTTAGGGTTGACAAAGACACGCAACTCGAAACCTGCGAGAAAGTGTTAACTACTGACAATAAGCCACTTAGTCGGTGAATGCACTGAAAATTATGACCTACTGCTAAAACACCAATAATGAAAATAGATGTCGAACACACGATTAAGATGCAAAAGCCATGGTGCAGACGCTAATGCAGAAGAACGATGCTAAAAACACGGATGCCAATGCTAATCACGAATGCTAATGCTGAATGTCGGTGTTAATGTTGACATGAATGCAATTGATGATGAAAGATGTATGCTGTTGAACGATGATGCATGTTGAATGAACGATGCATGCAGTGCATGATGTATGTTGCTGCATGGTGTATCTAATGCAAGATGACAAGTTGATGACCAATCAGCTCACAAAGGGCATGATTGGTTTTCATACTTGTCAAAAGGACACCGGACAACACTCACGGTGCTTGTCGACAGACGGAAAGGGGTATGATAAGTTTTTAGACTTATTGCCAAACAACTTGGGTTGTCAGCCCTTTCCGAACAATGTAACAGTTGTCAGCTGGGTAGTTCGGGCTACCAGCCCAAAAGGGAAGGGCACAACAAGGTATCCCGGTCAGTCGAGATGCTGGACAATCTGACGGTTGTCAGTTGACTTCGGACAACTTTACGGTTGTCAATCAGGTAGTTCGGGCTACCAGCTCAAAAGGAGGGAAGGAACAATGTGAATGGAGAATCCATCAGGCAAATCATGAGTATTGCCTAGGTAGTTTGGGATATTAGCCCGAAGGAAGGAAGCATGGCTAGATGAATATGGCTTGCCAACGAAAAAATGACATTTATCAGATGTCGCCCGAGTAGTTTGGGATATGCCCGAAAATCGGTCTTTCTTGGCTAATCACTTGCTATGTGTCAAAAATGCAATATATGCTTGTCTAATCCTAAGATGTATGCTCGAAATTATGTCGATGCAAATGTGAAAATCAAACGAGAAAGCTCCAAGTGAAATTGCACAATCAAAGAAATAATGAAGAAAATAATCTGAGGGTCAATGTAGGCATTGGAAATGCCGATTAATGTATACCCTCAGGCGATATGAAACTCATGCAAAACATCAGAAACATTCGAAGAGAAAGATGGTGCAAAACTACGGAAGTCTTCGAATGCTCGTGAAAGTCAAAGAGGGGAAAATAATCTGCATCGGGTCCATGTCGGCATTGTCATGCCTATTAATGTACGCCATCGGGTGATATAGAAAATTAATACAAAACAAAGTTGTACAATCAGTTTAAAGGTGTGAAATGTTGCGTAGAAGACAAATTCCATTCGATGCGGCAAAACACGATATGTATGAGAATATATATGCATGAAATGCATGTGTGAAGATGAATGCATGAAATATATGCATAAAAATACGATATGCATGAGAATATATATGAAAATATGCAAGAGATGTATAAATGGCATGTATGGATGTGCATGGGGTTATGCATGAAATGCATGCATGCAAACACATGTGGAAGATGATGAATGCAAGACATGAAATGTCACTGCCCTATCTTCAGTGAGCTTTGCTGGCCATCCTCGCCTGTTGTTTCTGTCAAGCAAAGTTGACACTGAGCCTTGGTTTGGTGACTCGCCTCCAAGATCCGTCAATTGGGCTCGCTTCCCAAATCCGTCATCGGGCCTCACTTGGCCAGTCTTCAGAGCAAACCTACAAACCTTTCTTCTTTTCCCTACCCTAATGCAAGGGTTACTCTCTTTCCATCTCCTACGTATTGCATGGGTTACAAGCATATGGACGGTGGTGATTTTACTTTCATAGAGAGAGGATGAGATGGGAGAAGCATGGATGGGTTTGGGATGAGTGTTCTCTCTTCCTCTCTCCTCCATTCTTTCCTTGTGATGCATGGACTAAGGCGTGGGGCTGCTAGGGACAGGTGGTGAAGGATAGACTAAGGTTGTGGGCTTTTCTCTGGTGTGAAGGTCGTTGAGTGAGGTAAAAGGCTTTGGTTGGAAGGAGGAGGACCACCGTGTGCAAGGTTTCTCTCTGGGTTTAGGCCTCTGTCTTCCTTTCTCCTCTACTCTCTCTGTGTGCATGGGAGCTCATGTGGACGAGACCTGGAGAATAGGCTATTGATTGTTGCGGAAGGAGGGAAGATAATACTGGTGACTCTCCATCGTGACAACTACTAGATGAAGTGGAGGCTCCGGTTGAAAGGAAGAGGGGACTAGCTGAGGTTGCTTCAGGTCCTCTCCCTCTCTCTCACTCACAGTTGGCTCACGAATGTTGCCGATGTTGGTGTTTTGGGAGCTACTGGATGAGGTGATCGTAGAGGTGAAGGTTGTTGTGGAGGTTGTTGAAGATGGAGAGGAAATGGAGGATGGGTTCAGTGGTGAGAGTTCTCTTTTCCTCTCTCCCACTCTCCCTCGTTCTCTATCTCTCTTCTTGTGGTGGCACGGACTGCGTGGGTGATGAGAAGAAGAAGGGCGATGACTGTTGGTGCGTGGAGAAGAGAGAGGACTGAGGGAAGAGAGGACAACATAGGGAGGAGAGGAGGATCGAGGGAGGCAGAAGAATTCTATGCGCTCCCTCTCTCTTTACTGCCAAACTCGATTCGCGGAGGAGATGATAATCAGTGCAATTTCGATGAGAGATTTGCAGCGTGCGCCCTCTTCACGCTCACTTACCCTCTCCACTCAGCTATGCAAGCTCGAGGAAGAAGAAGAAGGAGGAAGAACTGATGCATGCATGAAGGGAAAAAGGTGAGGAAACCTACCTAAGCCCGGTGTCTTCTCCGGCAACAGCATCTCCTCCGGCTCGAACTCAGTGGCGCTGGAGGCATCCAACAAGGGCAACTAGAGGTTGCGAGTGGTTGTAGGGTGTGAGGAGGACCAGTGGTTGGTGGCACAGAGGTTTACAGGCTCTCTCCTCTGTCCTTCATTCTTTGCATGACTCAGCTCATTGTGGTGAGGTTTCGGCAACGATCTGGTTCGAGGATGCTCGACGATGGTCAGATGCTGAAGCTTGTTGCTGCTGGAGGTCGTATGAAGGGAGGGAAGCTAGGAGGTGAAATTTACGTGTCTTTCCCTTCTCTCTCCTACTGCATGGTTTTGGCATCGAGCTCGATCGAGGATACCAACCTGGAGTTGCAGTGAGACAACTTGCGGCGGCGCTTGCGTGCTCCACCAGGCGTCGACGTCTCTTCTCAGATCACCGATGCTTAATGATAGCTGAAGAGTTCGTTTGAGTGTTGATGGGAAACGAAGATTGGCAGGCCCGATCGTTGCAGCATCAGTGTAGCATGAGGTGTGTCTTCCTCTCTCTCCTCAGGGCTGCATGGCCTCCGGACGTGGAGGAGGAAGGTGGCTGCTCGTCACGACTGAGAAGGGCCTAGGGAAGGGTGGCTGGAGAGAAAAAATGGTGGCTGGCTGGGTGATGGATGAGGTATTGAGGAAGAGGAGAATTTGGAAATGGGATTTCATTGGAGAGAGGGAGAAGAATGTTGCTGTGTTTGTATCCTGTGTGGGAGAGTGAATGTAGTGAGGTGTTTTTTTTAAATGGCCCCCTCCTCCCTTTCCTACTAATCATTGGTCTTTATACAGGAAGAGACTTTCCCGTAACAACCTAACAAACTTTCTAACCAATCCCCTAACAAACCAATCCACTCCTATACCAAATCCTAATAGCCACTAACAAACCCTCTAACAACCCTTTAACAACCTAACAACCAAACCACCATCATAACAAACTAACAAATCCTTTACCAATTCACTAACAAACTTTAACAACTCAATAACAAACCTAACAAACTCTAACAACCCAATAACAAACCCAGTAATGTTTGAGAATGTGGGCTTTGGTGGGCTAAGTTTAAGTCTTTAAATGAAATAAAAGCTTTGGATTTGGTTTTAGGTTTGCGGGTTTGCTTGGGTTTGGGTGAATTTGAGATATAACTAGGGTTTAGGATTTGGTTTGGTGAATTAATCGATCCACTAGGGTTTTAGATTGAAATAGAGGTTTAGCCTAATTCTGTAGATAAAGTTAGATTGAGATGTGAGATGTCAAGTTGGCTTGTAAATGATTGAGAGTCCAGTAACCATAATTTCACTCTAGAGAAGACTACCTACAATACTGCAAAATTAGGATGTCTACAGAAAATCTTTTAAGAGAGTTTCTAAAAATACAGAAATTCTAGAATTAGTCTATTCTGTTACATATGATTTTAGAAGCTTCACCAGTAGAAGTAGAATGAAGTACTTTCTTACCTTCATAGATGACTACTCTAGTTATGCTTTTGTTTAAATACTGAAGTCAAAGGATGGAACTTTGAGAAATTTATAGACTTCAAGGTTCTAGCAAAAAGACAAACAAGAAGAAAACTAAAGAGACTGAGAAGTAACAAAGCGGAATACCAGTCCAAAGAGTTTACAACATTCCACACAAAGTATGGAATCGAGAACGAAACCACAGCTTCATACCATCCATAGTTGAATGGAGTAACAAAAAGGAAGAATAAGAGATTGATTAAGATGGTCAATTCTATGCTACTGACAGTCGGGCTGTCGAATTACTACTAGGATGAAGTGGTTTTTTCAGCAAGCTATATTCTCAATAGAGTACCTTTCTTTGAGACGAAGATGACACCAGATGAACTCTGGTTCAAAATCCAACCAAGGCAGTATTTATGGGATCTAGTAGAGTGTGGGAGTGCTTAGCTTATGTTAGGTTACCAGACATAAAAATTGAGAAGTTAGGAACTCATACAACCAATGTGGTATTTCTGGAATGTGTTGAGAGTAGTGATGTTTAGATGTTTCTAGATTTAGAAACAAATTCTATTATAGAAGCTCGAGATGCAAAGTACTTTGTGGAGAAGTTCATCAAAGACATGAGCATCATATTGCATGATCTTCCCAAAAATCCCTCTAAGAGAGAGAACGAGATTCTAGAATTTAACAAGAAGTCAAAATTAAGGATCGAGGAAGTCATACCTTATGTGGAGGAACCACCAATCAAGCGAGCAAGAAATGAGAAGACCTTTGGACTTGATTTCACCACTTAAAGTATAGAAGGTGATCTAGAGAACTTCAAGGAAGCAATGCAGTCTAGAGATGCAATATTCTAGCAAGATGCAATCCAAGATCAATACAACTCAATAATGGATAACAACAGGGTGTTGGTGGATCTACTTGATGAATCAAAACCAATTGATTGCAAATGAGCCTTCAAGAAGATGACATAGACTGATGGTTCAGTGAGTAAGTACAAGGCTAGACTAGTCGTTAAAAGAAGGCATCAATTATTCAATATTTATTCTCTAGTAGCTCATATTTCCATCATTCATTTATTGATTATAGTGGCTATAATACAAAGATGGTGATACATCAGATGAATGTAAAAATTACATTCTTAAATGGAGATTTGATTGATGAAATGTACATAATTCTGCTTGAAGGATTCGTAGTCAAGGGACTAGAACAATAGGTACGTAAATTGGTAAAATCTCTATATGGACTGAAGTAAGCTCTCCCAAGATGTAACATGAAAAATTTGACAAAGTGATCAAATCAAATGGTTACAAAGTCAATGATGTTGACAAGTGTGTTTACACAAAATTTACTAATGAACGAAAAGTTATCATATGTCTTTATGTGGATGATATGTTTATCTTTGATATTGACATAGGTTGTGAAAAATACCAAGAAATTTTTTTCATCCAAGTTTAGCATAAAGGACATGGGACTTGCAGATGTGATCCTAAAGATTAAGATAGTAAGGACTTTAGAATGTTTCACCTTGATACAATCTTACTATATTAAGAATATACTTACGAAGTACAAATATTCTGACTTAGCAATATACACATCATATGACCATGTGCAGAGAAAAACAGTGGGAAAGCTATACGACGACTAGAGTATTCTAAAGTTGTTGAAAGTCTCATGTATGTAATGAATTGCATTAGGACAAACATAACGTTTGCTGTGAGTGTATTGAGTAGGTTCATAAGAATTCAGGTGAAGAGCAATGGATTGCTATACAAAAGGTAATGGTTTACCTTAAAGGAACCATATATTATGTTCTACATTTTACTAATTATCCTATTGTGATAGAAGCATACTTAGATGGGAGTTGGGGATGAGAGAAAGATGAAACATCTATATGTGAATTTGTCTTTTTACTTACTAGAATTAGTATATCGTGGAAGTCAAAGAAGTAGAGTGTCATCTCGAAATCCTCTATAGAATTTGAGTTTTATTCATTGGTAGCCGCAGTCGAGGAGGCAGAGTTTCTCACGGAGTTACTATTTAATCTTCTACCATTCAGAGAAAGGGTGCCAGGCATTGTTATCTCTTGTGACAATCAAGCATCTACAACAACTAATGATAATGATTTGTACAATGGACAGAAGAAGACTATGCAGATTCACCATGCTTAGTTTCTAATCTTCTTAAAAGAGACATGATCACGATAATCGACATAAGAAGTCAAAAGAATCTAGTTGATCCCTTTACAAAAGGTCTTACAAGAGAATTCATGGAGGATACTTCAAAAGGAATAGGACTAATGTTTACATTGTAAACGTTTATGTATTCTACCATTTAAATATTTGTTGTTGGTTTAAAGAGCAATCTACTAAACTTTTATTTAATGGTTTAAAGAAGAAATAGATGGTTTATTAGTTTGTTGCACTATTTATTTATTCTGATGGAGGTAGTTTCTAATAAGCCTATTCTTTACAGTGCATATCTTGTTGAGGCTGGCAAGATGCCTTAATGAGTCCTTATGCATCTGTGATGCATTGTGCTTTTACAGGGAACACACTGTGGGTAGTGTTGCAGGAAGGGGTTTGAGACTTTATACTACAGTCGCATGGCTCTGCATTATAATAGTCTGGGACTACAAGTCATGTTGGAGTTGGCACTATCAGGAGGTCTAAAACTTCATACTAAAGTGGTATTAGTACCACAATAGTTGGATCACAAGAAGGTTTGGAACTTTATGTAAAAAAAACTAAGATTTCAATGGACTCACTTGTGTAATGTGGAGAAAAGGTTATCTATTATAGAATGTGTAGACTATCCTAAAGAATACTAGCAGACACCACGTTTGACATATGGCCTTTATCATGTCATTAGATTAAAGAACTAGGTGGACTATGTGTGGATTGATAGACAGTGAAGGTTATTGAATTCAAGGCTTAGTTCACTTACATCTTATAAGAAGTCAATGCCACAAAAGTAGGATTTAAGCCTGTGAGGCATCCTAACCCTAAGTACAATTATCTCTAAGTGGAATGTCATTTTTGAATTAGTTGGGGATTGTTAGATAATTACTTCAAGTAATTCAAAAAAATAAAATAAAAACATGATAGTTGCTTACTTTGTAAGATACTAATCACAAATATTCTATTCCCTAAAAGGAAAGAGAAATAATTGCATCATTTTGCTTAAAAAGGAGGAGATATAATTGCATTATCTTGCCTAAAAAGAAAGAAAGATAATTGCATTATCTCTCCTAGATCTAAGGAAAGATAATTTTATATTTCTCTATTTTTTAGGAGGAATAAACTCATTTCTTCCTATTTATAAGGAGGGATAAATTCATCTCTCTCTATATACACATGATATGAAATATCATATAAAATAGAGGGAGAGATTTTATAGGGCTATAAGTGGGTAAAGGTAAACCAACTAATTTAACCCGACCTAATCCGTTAAGAATGGGTAAGGGTAGAGATTTTGTCTACTCATTCATCCACTAGTTCATTACTGGCTTCACTATCTTCTTAGTGGATAAAAGTAAGAGTAGACTGTTTAAGGTCACCTATTAGCCCGTTAATCTGAGGTAATAGCTGTGTGTGTGTGTCTCTATATATATATATATGTATATGTGTATATATATACATGTATACACACACACACACACACACACATGTATATGTATGTATGTATGCGTGTGTGTGTGTGTATATATTTATAAACTAAAAGCAAACCTTAAAAATCCTTACAACCCTACCCAAAATCCCACTCACATAGATCGACACCGTAGTTGACACTTGACGATCCTTTTCTCCTTCGCGTGCGGCATAGACGATCCTCTTCTCTTCTTCCACAGACCACACTCCTATGTCGTCGATGTCAATCCTCTTCTCCTCTGCCTTGACTACCTGATGCTCTTCTCCTCTCCCACAAGCCACAATCCCATGCCGCCAACGTCGATCCTCTTCTCCTATGCGTGTTGCGACACCAATCCTCTTCTCCTACACATGCCTCGACACCGATCCTCTTTTCCTCTGTTGCTGATGCCAATCCTCTTCTCCCATGCATACTGTGACATCGATCCTCCTGTCCTACACATGTCTTGACATCGATCCTCTTCTCCTTTGTCGTCGACATTGATCCTCTTCTTCTCTATCGTCGATGCTGATCCTTCACTCTCAAAGTTTGTGACGTTGATCCTCTTTACACTGGAGTCATCCAAGGTCAACATGTTTTCAATTTGCAATCATCAGTCACCAAGCTTTTCCATGAGTTTGTTAGGTACCAACAACGTCTGAATGGCTTTATCATCATAATTAAAACATCAATGTCATCCTTAAGTGATATCTAAAACTTTTATCCTGATTGCATGTTCCATTTTTATGGTAAAAATGTACAACCAAAGCCATCTATATAAAAATGTTGTTGTGTTATTGTAGTATCCATTTAATTAAATTACTAATTTGATTATAAGTTGAAATAGACAACTTAGTTGCTTATATATGAATGTTTATTTACTAGATTTTACTAGAATTTTGATCCCTTGCTTATGAATATTTATTTACTAGAATTTTGATCCCTTGCTTACGAATGTTTGTTTACTAGATTTTTGATGTATATATTTGTTGATTGTATCATCTATTTGACCTACATTACTACACGCTAATAAAAGGGTAGTGAATAGAGTAGCAGTTAAATTTTTGTGGAATAGATATTGACCTAACTCGTAAGGATAGAACCTATATCTGACCTGATCCACTTACCACCTTAGATTTTTGTGTAAGAGTATTCTTATAGGAAATTACATATATCTTCATTTTCTCTAAAGACGAAATAGAAGAGATTGTATGATTTCTTAGAGAACGAAAAGAAAACTAATCATATACTTCGAGAGGATCAAAGTTTAACTTTGTTATTTCTCTACGAGGAGTAGAAGTAAAGTGTTCTAGTAGTAACTCTTTTGTAGCCGATTATAAGTAGACACATTACGACTCATTTTTTGTTGGTACCTGTGAATGATTTGACTAGAACTCGTTACATTATATGGACCGAATAATACTATAAGTGTTGATGTTTGATAACACTTTAGCGGAATATGAAGATAGTCTTCCTTAAGAAGATTTGTATATAAGTAGATTTTATTTATATTCTCAAGAAAAAATTTATTTATGTATAAATCTTATTTTACATATTATTTATATTTCTATTATATTTTGTGATATTATTGTGTCCGATGACAACAAATAACGCTATATTATTCTGAACTAGGGTAATGAAAACGTGCGATTGATGCGAGACATATTTTCTGATGACCTTTGACCTAGTTAGTTTTCAAATTGCAACCAATAACCGCGAGTGAACTATCCCAACTCCTTTGATCGTCAACGACGTTTGACCGTGTTACTCAGTGAAGTCCTCAGGGGACGAACTTTCTATAAGTCGCCGAACATCTGCCAAATTTTATTTCGGCGTCAACATTGACAAAGTCCAAAATTTGGCTCGATGTCATATACAACCAGGCCAACGTAAACCTCATTGTGCATTGTTTCCTTCACCTACGATCTATTTTGTCTTGAAGGTGGTTATGTGCCTATAAAGAGTCGAAGATCAAGATATCGTTGTGTACCTATCGTTTTCGATGTATTTTCGACGTTTTTACCGTCATAAACACTTTAAGCAATATAATTTCCACACCCTTCTCTCTCTTCTTCTCTTTCTCCCTCTCTCTCTCTCCTCGCTACGCGTTTCACGCACACTCCCCTTCCTCGCCCCGGTCCCGCCGCAATTTCTCGTCCTGCGACCGCGCGCGGTGTCCTATTCCTCCTTTGCCCCCTCGGCCGTTGGGTGGGATTCGGGGGGTTCCCTTCTCATGCCGGCGATCTTGGGTTTGAGGTACGATATCTCCTCTCCTCTCAGCTGTTCCCTGTTCGCGTGTTTGGTTAGGGTAATTTATGTGCTGTGTGATGCCGGAATTTCTTTGAGGTTTGGATTTGATGCGGTTGGGTTGCGGGTGGTGGATCTATGGCGTCTGGATTGTGGTTTGGATGGTGTGAAATGTGGTCATGCGTGATTGTTGGGGAGAATGGATGTGTGAGGGGAAGGTAATGGGGAATGCATGCGTAAAAGACATGACATTTCCCGTAAATCGTTGAATTGGGAAGGAGACGTTGTGTTATTACTAGCGTGTGGCTATTTTGATTTTGCATTTTGATGTGATTCTAGGGCTATGTATAACTGCGACGGTGTTATATGGGACCAGGGACTTTATAGTTTTGTGTTGATTTAGTGTTCTAGTTGCCGCTTTGTAACCACACATGCTTGTATGTATACTTCGACTCTACGTGCAAAATGTACAAGATTCTATCACACTGAAAAACTACTCCCGGATGCAGCATACGTGTGTGGGAACTCTGAGATGTATAGTTATTGAGCATTTATTGATAATAATCAGACAGTGCTAAACTTTCGTGGTTTGTTGTTGTTATTAGTCCACTTACATTTACCTTTTTTTATGTTTGTCTTCTCTTTGTGTTTCCTTTTTCTATCTTGAGTATGTCATCGTCAGTTTGTCACCTATACGTTTAATGTCAACAGGGTGACACAGGGATATCCATTTTCTATCCTATTTTTGTAGTTTTGCTTGTAGCAGACGGCTACTAACATTTTATTGTTTGATTCTGCAGCCTTAAAAATGGTCAGTAACACCCGATCTGGTCGATATCATACAGAGGAAGACCATAAAAACAAGAAGAGCCTCTCACAAAATGTGGCTTCAGCAACCACCAGCAGCTCCAAGGGCAGGGTTAGTAGCAGTAAAGCCAGTGATGGCAAAGGCTCAGATGTCTGTGGTTCTTCAACAGCCAACACAACCAACACAACCAGCACATCAAATGTTAACACAAGAAGGTCTTCTAGACTTGAAAAATTGGTGCCTTCAATTTTTCCTATAAAGAAGAATTTGGAGCAACAAGACAAGACAACACCAAGTCCATTGAGAAGATCTGGGAGAATTGAGAAGCATTCCTCTACAAATTCTCCTTTAAAAACACCAGAGGATATTGCTAAGAAAAGCAAAAAGAAGGAAATAGTTGAGAGAGCAACACCAGTGGGAAAAGGAGACAAAAAGGAAAGCGTTCCACGTGATAAGTTGGCAGGTAGTAAAAGGAAGAGATTGAATGCAGCCACTTACCAGGACTCATTCAAGCCTTTGAAAAAGAAGGCTAAAAATTCTGGTATGGCATGTTATCCCCATCACCTTTTTTCTTTCTTTTAGTTTAGTCACATAAATCTGCAACATACTCATTGAAATCAACAGACAATCTCAATAAAGAGTCCTGGAAACTTTCATTAGGAACATAAACCAGGAACAAATATGTGAACATTAAAAAAATGTGAACGGTTTAATTGTGAAGCGATTTAAACCCTCAAGTAAGTGACAATTGATGGGTGCATGAACGTTGGTCTTGTCCTACTACATGTTATACATTGATTCATGTGTCTTTCTAGTTTGGGCTATTCTACTCTCATAAACAGTAGTTCTAAAGTTTTAACCCTTCAAAAATATATGATTGGCATTTAAACTTCACATATGATTGGCATTCAACTGTTAAACAATATAGACCCTCAGATAAGTCAGGTAATTCATATAATTATAAACCATTAATGGGTGATGTTGGTCTTTCCTTACTGCACGTCGTACACCAATTTGTGTATCTCTCTAGTCAGTCCACAATCACTTAGCTAAGTGGTAAAACCTCCTCATGGTTGCATGTGAGGTTGGGGTTTCAAACCCCAAGACATCATCTTGTGGAAAATGTGTTTTTTTAAAGGAAAAATGGGATTTAAGGGACTTGGTTCCTCCGTGTGGTGACTAAGAGGGTTCAGCCTCTACACCATTAAAAAGAAAAACCCCGTGATAGCATTTAAGGTTGGATCATCTTTAGGAAAATGTGTAAGTTTTTAGGAATAAAAAGGGGGGATTTAAGGGGCTATGGGATGTAAGGGATTTGGTTCTTCCGTGTGGTGACTGTGAGGGTTCGGCCTTTACACCATAAAAAAAAAAAAAAAAAAATCCTGTGATGGCATTTAAGGTTGGTTTAGCCCAATACTACTTTTATAGATTAGAGGCCCTACTTAATTATACATTGATATTGATCTCTATATCATAAACAAACCTGCTGTCATTCTTATCTATGAAGTACAACAAATCTTTTAGACATTGAAACAAAGTTCTCTAATTGGGAAATATAGGTTTCGTTTCTTAAATGTTTTCAAATAAGTGAATTTTCGTGCCCATCTCTCATAGTTAATGTAGTTTTGATGCTTTGGTGTAGATTTGGTTAGGAACAGCTTAGCCATGAGACCTATGTTGGCACAGTTTTTTCATGCTTGTAGTTGATCTTTTTTGCATGGAATCCAACCAAATCCAATGGGATAAGGTTGGTCCCATTTGCGTTAACATGTTCAATTGTGTAAAGTGGTTATGGTTTGTGATATTTGAATGTTATTATAATTCTTTTCTTACCCTTGCTTTGTTTGAATGTGTAGATATTTCCCAAAGACATGAAAAAGTGGATGATGTATCGCAAGGTGCTGGAGTAAATAGTTCTACTGATGAGCATAAGAATGACAGTTTTGCTCAGGATGCATCTTCTGGGGATGATGCTTCATCTTCTATCACCAAGAGTAGTAAGCTTGTTACATCATATACTGGTCATCACAAAGAGAGGTACTTCTTTCTTCAGCATTCATTGACTGTCTTAAGTAGGCTTAGCTTTGTGGTGAAAGGTTGGGATTCTCAAATAACTGTTATATTTTGATTATCTTTGTCATGCATATTGGACAGAGCTGATCATGATTTGCAAGAACAGGAAATCTCTCCCTGCAATACAATTGACGAAAGTGTATCAAATAGCTCAACTGCAGAGGTTTGCATTTCAATCAGATGGCTAGTATCATTTTTTACTTCTATTAGATTTTTGGGTTTATCAATTGTGAGCCATTTGGCATGTGTTTATATCACCATCAAACTTTTGAATTTCATTCAGAAAAAAACGCCTTCAAATGTTTTGTTTGCCATAATATTTAAGCTTTGTAGACATCCTATTATCTATCAAAGAGGCATGCTTATTCATTTGTTGCATTATTTTCTCGAGGAGAAGGTGGGATTTCTGCAAATTTATCAATAATGTTCCAAACTACTAAAGATTACATGAAGCTAAAAAAACCTGACAGAAAAGAAAATTCTACATGGCAATTCTATAGGCCAGGAACCTGCCACACCAACATGAAAACCACAGCTACATATTCCGATAGAATCTGCTGATAAAAGTGGAAATGTAACATATTAACCTGATGCAGCACAATAGTAAATGCCCTATTAACTACACTAGAGATATACCTATCCACTTGTTGCATTATCTTACTCAACAGAAAGTTGAGATAGATGCCAAAGCAATTACAAACTATATAATACAAAAGAAGTTTTCAATAAGGAGAACCACACTAGAGCCTACCATGCTAAAAAGTTCTATCATACCACACTAGTTCTATCATACACCTGCCAAAAGTACCAATAAAATACACGTAAGTGACCACTGAAAGGTTACTCAACACACACTCTAAAATGACATCCCTCTTAGATGCCGTAACACAACAATAGGGTAAAAATTGCGCCTAGCAAACACACTACTTTAGCACTTCTCCACAATAGGGTAATATATTGTTATCTTGAAATCACAAATCTTAAAAAAAATATATCTTTGAAATCATTTTTTTTCTTTCCTTTCAAAACCATGTCATGCTATTTCAAAATCATTTTCTATCATTTCTTTCAAAATCATATGCATGACTTTTAAACCTTTATGTATTACTTGAAATGAACACATTTGTCAAGTCAAGTCCACATTACACTATAATGCCACACCAACACAAAACCTTTGTTCAATCCAGTTAGAAACCATATTTTAAAAATCAACACCCTTTTCGATTTCCAAAACCACTATGCCACTCACGAGTGAAAACCACACAAACCATAATGCCACTCACAAGCGTAAATAACTCATCGCCACTCAAGGGCGAAAACCACACAAACTGCAACGCCACTTACGGACGAAAACCACACAAAGTTGTAATGTCACTCACGGCAAAAACCACACAAAACCACATTGGGTGGCACAAAATCCATATTTTAAATCTCAACACCACTCACGATGGAAGTCACACAAAACCACATCGCCACTCACAGGCGAAAGCCATACATGACCATATCGTCACTCACGAGTGAGCCACAAAGTCTCAACAAAAGCTAACCACAAACAGTAGTTAGAGACAAGGTCCTTAAACCTACTGCATTGCCACAAAACATTCGCAACTGTCTGTTCCGACTCATAGGCTTCACAAGTCGTGTTGTCTGGCGTTAAGCAACCGACACTAGCCACAAGCAGTCCATCGAAGCTCGACCAACGACGTCTGCATTACCGCGGTAGATCACCCCGTACAGAAGTCCAATCGCTCCGATCGTAGCATCATTATCCACAAGACACAAACACAGGATGTGTCCTTACGACGCCCTTGGTGTTGCTGAATTACTATAGCTCACAGTCACGAGGCTCATTTCTTAGACTCACAACTCGACAACCACGACCTAGAACACATTCCTAACTACTCAGGGGTCTTACTATCCTATATAGGTACGGTTTGTCGGTTATATGGTTACTACAAAAATCTCAGTACTTGGACTATACGGCGTATCATGATGCTACTTAAAAGTTTCGTACCTCCTGAGTTCATTGTCGGTAACCAGAGTCTTGTTAGTACCGCATGCCTTCGGCACCCAGAACCAGTGGAGTGTCATATCTCCAAGTCTAGTGGGCACCTCGACCCATGGATCTTAACCTCAGTCTTGTAAACGACAATCTAGAAGTATCATACCTATACCTTCAGGATTTGATGAACTCTTGCTTCGATCTCTTGGTCTCACTACACAAAGAAGTACAAAAAATCTTTTCCAAAATTTTTGCTTTTCCAAACTCTTTGGAAACCAGTTCAAAATATTTTGAATCATTTCTCAAGACACCACCAGCTCAAACCACGCTTTTAAAGCCTTTGAAAAATCATTACTCAAAACATTCAACACTTTTATCAGAAATCATTAGAAACATTCGTGAACTCATACACCAAAACTGTTTCAAAACAGAAACCGCATCTAAACCAAAAACTGAAGAAACACATCGTCTGGGCTAGAAACTAATCCAAGAGAACCATACAAGAACTACAACAAAAGCCTTGTATTTTCAAGTAACCTATAAGGCCAAACATCATCAAATCCTAGGGTAATTAGCAATCCCTAATATTATCTAAACCATTCAGTGGCAAACCTAGTATTTGTAGGTTATATAGTCTTATTTTATCTTCAAATAATGGTTATTTATTAAATCATTCATCTAGGTTCATTAGACGTAAGGATCCTTACGACCAATGTTAGACGCAAAGAACCCTATGTCTAACAACCTAGGTCATTAATCCTAGCCAAAACTACTCTAAACTCATCTTATACCCTAATTATTTCATTAAAGGGATCAAACTATGATTACTCATCATCAATTACCCAACATACAACTTACTAATAATCCCCTAATCCATTTAAACCACTATTTAACTTAGGCATGCATTAAAATCTCAACTTGGGGTGTAAGATGCAAAATACCCTGTGTCCTATGTTAGACGTAGCCTGGGCTGCGTCCTACAACCCAGGGATCCCAGTTTTTATTCAATTCCCACAATTAACATGCATTAATATCAAATTAACAAGGAAACCCATCCATAGGGTAGACTTAGGAAGAGAATGGGCATATTAACTACTGCATACCACAAAATATTCAAACTCTACCCAAACCACAATTAAATAGGAAAGGAAACTGCACCAGAGACATAAGATGTAGGTCATATATAAGACGCACCAGCCCTCATGTCCTATTCACTAGCTGCACCTCAACACTAAAGAGTCCTCCCTAGACCATACATTACCATCCCTCATCTCATGGAAACATTCAATACGTCTAGGGGGAGCATCGCCAACCCAGTATGCATCAAAATCCCATCCTTAAAGCAAAAATACATTACATCTAAGGAATGTGTACCTTACATCCTCGAGGTAAGCCAATCAGCGATCCGATGCTTCCCGCGAGCTCCCAATCATGTCCCAAACACCCTCCGGCTATCCATCACACCTACCACAGCCTATAAAGCAACAATCCACAAACCTTAGAATCAATGGAGCCACCTAAGAAAGAGGAGAAGAAGAAAAAGAAGGAAGAGAAGAGAACTTAAACCCAAGAATATCCTTACCTCTTCTCTTTCTCTCTCCTAAACTCTCATGCACCTAAGAAATCGTCGAAGGTAGCCCATGCCAGGTCAGGGGATGAAGGAGGGCGGGGGGAAGAAATCTCCTCGAAAACTCATTGACTTACACTATACATAGGCAACAACAAAATCTAGAGCGTTATATGTGAGTGATCATGTGTCTTATGTAAGATGCATTTTTGCACGCGTCTAACAACCAAATCTACAAGTGTTATATGCAGTCTTTCAAGCATCTAACATAAGATGCACCATATGCCGCATCTAACACTTGTAAAGCCAGAAATTAATATTTGAGGCGTAAGACGTAGGATTTCTTACGTCTAACATTAAACACATCATTTTCAGCGTCTAACACACTTAGATTCTAAATTAAATATCTAGCCCAAATGTTACTTAAGAAACCGAGTCGTTACATATATAAACCTAAATAGTTATGGAGTTTGGTAATCGTCTATTGTCAAAGCCAATTGAACTTGATGTTTATATCTTTTTCCATTATTTGAACAAGTTGTCTCTGTTTGAAGAAGATTACATTTTTTCCTGTTATTTGGATAAAACACCTTATAATGCTTCTTGGTGGCATCTTATCCAAATGATAGAGTTGGTATAGGCATCAAATCAAGCATCTCTAATAACACATGGGTCATCTCGAAATTTAGAGGCTTCTCTATGTAATTTTTGTCAATAAGTTGTGATTGCCATGCAACTATGCAAATAAATATTATATAATTTCGATGAAGTAAACCTATGCCACATCTTACCATTTAGAAGTTGGTTTTGCTTCTGCTGCTACATGGTAATGAAGGGAGTAGAATGGTTTGATAAGGTAGCAAACAGCTAAGAGGGTTGTCTGAATCGATGTGAAGTAGAAGAGATCTGTGTCTACTGCAACCTATTTTTAATGAAGCTGCTCTTGTGACAAAGGTTTACATATGCTATATTCACATCCTAAATGGAGTAAAAGATCTGGTCAATGTGGAACAAAGGTTTACACGAAAGTAATTGAAATTAGGACAAATTGGGGGGCTTCAAGGATGACTTAGTGACTATTATTTTATTTTATTTTTTGATAAGTGACTGTTATTAGTGGGATAATCTGCCCAATCATCAAATTTTCTGTCCTTTCTTTCACTTCAGTTCTAAGTTATTTTCTTGCTCACCTCTGCCAATAGTACTTGAAAATTGAGGCTTTGCCATATTTCTTGGTTTTCAGTTTTTCACAATGCTAAGATTGTGAGTAATTTGCTTCAGGATATTGCTGAAGGAGGCTTAAAACAAGTGGGCGGTGTACAAGGGGAGAACTCAGGCAGCCAAAGGTGCTTCTTAAAAAAAAACAAATT
>JAMKQA010039876.1:0-27995 GCA_024699735.1 Posidonia australis | reverse complement strand
AAAAGGTTGAGTAGGATTCAAAAGTGGTTGAGCTTGCCACATCCAAAGCAACATCTGGAGAGTTTACCTATGAGCCATCTCAAAATCGGGGTGTCTACAGATGCCCCTCCCTGAGCAGGTCGAGGGACGGAGGGAATCGAGACCGATGCTCAGGGTTGACAAGATACCTCCATTTTGAGGTTAAGGAGGAATGGTGTTTGCTGTAGGCACTATGTCACTTATCTAGTGGATGCACCGAAAGTCATGACTTGTTGCTAAATGAAAATGCAAAATGCATGCGACTGTTGATCTAAATGCTGGAAATGTAATGCCAATGCAAAGAAAACAAATGCAAGAGCCGATCTTGAGAGTAAAATGCAAAGCTGATGCTAAGATTGTAAACACGAGAGTGGGTGCTTGTAAGTGGATGCAATGCTGATGCCAATGCTGAAGTAACAAGGCAAAAAACAAAGAAATCTTGCGTATAGAGGGAACCACTGGCAAGAAAATGATAAGTTGTTAGACTCATCAGCCGGATTTTTTGAGGTTATCAACCTAAGGTGGTGGGATATGACAAGCCATCTAAGTCTCGTCAACCCGGTCACCAGACAACATGACGGTTGTCAACCGAGTAGTTGGGGATACCAGCCCAAAGAAAAGGGGCATGACAAACATATTATTTGTCAAGCAAGAAAGAGGGCCTTGTCTGCACGGACCGAGGGCAAACAAAGGGATTTTGCGCCCAAAAAAACCCAAAAGAGAAAAGGATGAAAGGACCTTGACTGCCCGGTCAAAAGGTCAAACAGCTGGATTTTGCGCCCACGAAAATCCAAGGAAAAGGACATTGACCGCCCAGTCAAAAGGTCAAACAGCTGGATTTCGCACCTGTGAAAATCCAAGGAAAAGGATAAGACCTTGATCGCCCGGTCAAAAGGTCAAACAGTAGGATTTCGCGCCCGCGAAAATCCAAGGAAAAGGATATGACCATGACCGCCCAGTCAAAAGGTCAACTGCTGGATTTCGCACCTGCGAAAATCAAAGGAAAAGGATTTGACCTTGACCGCCCGGTCAAATGGTCAACAGCTGAATTTCGCGCCCGTGAAAATCCAAGGAAAAGGATATGACCTTGACTGCCAGGTCAAAAGGTCAACAGCTGGATTTCGTGCCTGCGAAAATCCAAGGAACAAGATATGACCTTGACCACCTGTAGACATTCTGATTTTTAGGTGGCTCATAGATAAACTTTTAAGATGTTGCTTTGGATGTGGCAAAACTCAACCACTTTTGAATCCCATCAGCTAAACCAACCACAAACCTATAGGAGGCCCGCAACCCAATTAGTAATTCAAGCAGGTAGGGAAGAGCACCAAGTTAGAGCACTAATGTTGAGCACCTAGCTGAAGCACCAAGCAAGAGCACATAAGTGGCGCACCTAGCTGGAGCACCAAGATGCCGCACATACCTGGCGCACCATCCTGGCGTACTAAGCTGGCGCACTACCACTTTTCACGCTGCTGGCTGCTGGCTTTCCACCTCCCATGTCTGTAACCCTCACCAGCGAATATGCCATGGAATCTACGCTAGGCTCTTCATTTACGAGGCTGTCTGCTTTCCATAGGAGTTACCTTTGCAAAATCCTATATAAAGACCCCCATAGGCAGCCATTTGGAGGATCTTGAGCAAGCTAGCTACTGATTTCAGTAACCCATTCTCGTTTTCTTAAGCATACCCTTGCACTCTAGAGCATCCCTAGCCCCTTCAAAGCAACAAGTATTATCTTGGGTTTTCTAAGAAGGAACACCTTGGATAAGGTAAGTTCCTCTCCTTTCTTTTACTCTTAGTTCTTGCACTGAATAAAACATGCCATGAACTCCATAGATAATCTGTTTTCTTGTTGTTTACATGAGAACTTTATGATGAGATGATTGCTCCATGTGTAGAATACCTTATGTGTAAAATCTGTATGCAAAAATTTGCATTCTAACATTTATGTAAATTTGTTTTTCTTCTCTGTTTCTTTACATAAGGAACCCTGATTCATCAACATACATGCTAGAGAATAAGCAGGAAATATAATCTTTGTGTATTCATCATTTGCATATGGTTGTTAAGTTCATTCACTCACTTCCTATCCTTTAGAATCCCATGCAAGTATTTCATCCCATAACCCATGATTTGAAACAAAATAATAAAAGATTTCCATTTGTTTGTATCTCATCATGTTTTAGTTTTTATCATCTGCAAAACTAGTCTGGTTAAGGAAAAATCACTGATCTCTGAAATCTAGACCAGATTCTGAACCAGACAGCAGTCTGATTCAGGTTTCCTGGGGAGCACCATTCTGGCGCACCAAAGTGGCGCACCAGAGTGGCACACATAATAAGAGCACCATTCTGGCGCACCATTCTGGTGCACCAGTCTGGTTAGAGAGCAAATCACCCTGTTTGCACCCCACTCTGCATGGTTTCTCGGATGATTTTGACTTTGATTTTCCTGGTGTTGATTCTCTGATATTACATGTCTTTGCATGCATGATTTCAACTCAAGATGGCACTATTTTCAAGACTTTTGCGCTTTGCATATTTAGCTCATTGCTGAAATCTGGTAGGCTGATTGCCCCATGGACTCCTATATGGAGATTCTTGTGCATCAACCCATGATCCAGACAGCATGGCTGATTCTTTTTGCTTTTATTTGACATGAAAAGGGTGTGATCTTGTGTGAGGCTTGCAGCCCTTGAGCACAAGATCCATGTTATATTTTCATGTTTGGATTTTCCTAGATATTTAAATTGCATTTCTTGAGTTTATAAGGACTTTGCATTGCATAACATTCTGGAATCCATTATATTACATGACATTGCACTGCATGGCTTTCTGGTGTTTCCCATGGCACATTTTCCTAGCCCCAATAGAGCACCTAGGTGGCACACCAGACTAAAGCACCAGTCTGGCACACCATACAGGCACACCTGCTTGTTTTCTATTACACACAACAGCTTTTGGCATTGGCATTTAGCTAGTTTCCTGTTTCAATTTGCTTTTGGTTTTCTGTAGTTGTCTTCCTGGATGTACCAGGAAGACCCTATTCTGTTTTTAGCCCTTTCCATGCATGGTTTACCATATTCTGCATATAGTAAAGCAAGGATGAAAATCGCTCGAAATTCTTAGATCTTTGATCTTATTTATGCAATATCATTGCACTAATGCTTGACTCGTTATATGAGTGATCCTTCTGAGCATTATGACACACCCTATAACCCATATACCCATGTTTAGCATAAGACACCATAGCATGGCATTGCATATTGCTCTCGGGCGTACATGAAAAGGTTAAACGCTAACATTTTATATAAGTAAACGAGAAACCCATAGAAAGACCGATTTTTTGGGCGCACGGGGGTGCCTAATACCTTCCTCGTGCGTAACAGGGATCCTTGCCCATTTCTAGTTTATGAAGACCTTTTGCATTGGCTTTATCGCACGATTTGAATGTTTTAAGCGATTTTTCTCGTCTTCTGTTTTTAAATAGACTAGGTGGTGGCTCCTGCATTTTTACTTTTATTTTTATTTTTGCCATGACTTTGCCGATCCTCGCACATTTGGCCTTTTGCGTCAATCTCGAGGCTGTCGTCGGCATGGTTACACCACTCAGTCAAAAGGTCAATAGTTGGATTTCGCGCCCGCGAAAATCCAAGGAAAAGGAGAAGGACCTTGACCGCCTAGTCAAAGGTCAAGCAAAAGGATTTCGTACCCACGAAAATCTAAGGAAAAGGATAAGGACCTTGACCGCCCGGTCAAAAGCCAAAGAAAAGGATCTCGCGTCCGCGAGGAAAAAGGAAAAGAAATGACATTGACCGCCTGGCCAAAGGTCGACGCTGACCGCCAGGTTAGAAGACAAGGAAAAGCAACGAAAATGACCTTAATCGCCCGGTCAAAGGTCGACTTTGATTGCATGGTTAGAAGCCAAGGAAAAGGATCTCGTGCCCGTGAGGAAAAAAGAAAAGAAAAGACCTCGACTGCCCAGTCAAAGGTCGACTCTGACCGTCCGGTCAGAAGCCAAAGAAAAAGATCTTGCGCCCGTGAGGAAAAATGAAAAGAAATGACCTTGACTGCCCAGTCAAAGGTCGACTCTGACCGCCCAGTCAGAAGCTAAAGAAAAGGATCTTGCGTCCGCGAGGAAAAAGGAAAAGAAATGACCTTGACCGTTCGACCAAAGGTCGACTCTGACCGCTGGGTCAGAAGACAAGGAAAAGCAACGAAAATGACCTTGACTGCTCGGTCAAAGGTCGACTTTGACCGCCCGGTCAGAAGCCAAGGAAAAGGATACGACCTTGACCGCTCAGTCAAAAGGTCAAGAAGTTGGATTTTGCGCCCGCGAAAATCCAAGGAACAGGAAACAACCTTGACTGCCCCGTCAAAAGGTCAAACAGTTGGATTTCGCACCAGCGAAAATCCAAGGAAAAGGATATGATCTTGACCGCTCGATCAAAAGGTCAAACTACTGGATTTCGCGCCCGCGAAAATCCAAGGAAAAGGATATGACCTTGACTGCCCGATCAAAAATTCAAACAACTGGATTTCGCGCCCGTAAAAATCTAAGAAAAAGGATATGACCTTGATTACCTGGTGCGGTCAAAAGCAGAAAAAAAGGATCTCGCACTCGCGAAAATCCAAGAAGAAGGGGTCGAAGGATCTCATCTGTTTGGAAGGAGAATTCGAAAAATCAAAACGCGATAATCCCTAGATTGTCCCCCAGGAAGGAAACTGGCTGCAATTGCGCTCTGGAGGGTAAAACTGTAAATGTGCTTGTTGTTTGCTGTGGTACAGAAACTGGTGTTCTTGTTGAGATGCATGCTATATCTTCTTAAAGAACCTTGTTGGAGTTTTGATCTCAACTGGCTTTGTTTGCGAGGTTGCAAAAAGTGAGGGCTTACTTGCAATCTTCCAACACTTGAAAGCTTTATTGCAAATTTCCTAATATGACAAACTTCTGATTGCTGTATTACTGTTGTGCTATGATATTTGATATTCCGTTGGGTACTTGCAAGCTTCTGCCCAAATATGATTTGTCTCACCCCTTTGTGGGTTATTCTGCACACTTCACGGTGTAAAGGGGTTTTCTGCGAGTTACCCATTTGGTGAATTTTTCGAGGACTTGTGCATTCATTTTCTTGACACTTTACACTTTATTGTTCATATGCAAGCTGTGGAGGGTCAAAATGCAATTTTTGTGACCATTTTGCACTTTTGACCTTGGGAATGAAATTGCTTGCATTGCTAGTATATGATGGGGCTCACTGGGTAACTGCCATAACTACCAGCTCATATGCCATACCTGGATATCCAGCCATAGTGACACCCAAGCATTGTTCTGATGTTCTGCAAACATGGTTTGGTGCATTAACTGCCGAGGATCGTGAGCAACTGCAGGTTTGAAGCATATCATCCTCGTTGTTGGATATTGCCAAGGTTGAAGTGAAATGGCACTTGTTATGTGCTTTGGCTAGATTTTGGAAACCCACTTTCCATGCATTTCACTTTAGGCAGATAGAGCTTGCTTTCGCCTTGGAAGAAGTCCGACGGACCTGTGGGCTATGGCCATGCATGCCACCAGCCAGTTTCATGTGCCGTGAAAGTTATGCTTCTGTGTTGCATCAACTGACAGGCTTATCCAGAAGTGCTTGAGAAGCCTCATCTACATGCTCCAAAAGTATTACTGTCCCCATGATCTTCTTGACTTAGAAAAGGCAGCTGGCATGCCTTTAGTCAAAGACCTATTCCCAACCAAAGAGCAGTTAACATACCCCTGGCTGAAGATCCCTCTTTGCCAATATTCCGACCGAAAAGGTAGCTAGCATGCCCATGGTTGGAACGTGGGCAAACGCCTTGCAAAGCAATGCAAAATGCAAAAAATGGTGTAATCGAAAATGTTGAATGCCAAATGACTTATGCAAGACTCATAAGATAGAAGCACGCTTTATGCATGGTTTTTGGAAGATATGCCCTCAGCACCGAGGAAGCCTTCATTGCCTGCTACAAGGAATTAGATTGTATCCTCAACTCACTTGGTGCTACTAGGATCCCTAGGTTTATGGTCGCTCTCACTCAACCAATGGGCTTTCAGGATAAACTAGGCTCCATGCCAAATTCCTAGGGCCCTACACCTACTTTTCTCAATAATTCATTTTTCTTTTACTCCCTCAAAGGCATGCTGACTTACCCTATCCCTTACTTGGAGGTAATAAACACCTAGGCTGAGGGGTGACTGCTCTTTCTTCTTTTTGATGTAAAAGGGGTGGCTAGTCCCGTTGAACATATGGGCTGTGTAGGTGTACACTTCAACTCCTCTCCAAGTTATGTGATAGGGATAGAGTCGTCTTGCATGCCTCTCTCATTAGAGCCGACTTCTATCTGCAACTTCTATCTTCTTATTTCTTTTGTGCTCCAAAGTCTATGTATTTTTTTATTGCTCGCACTCTCACTTTCATCCTAGCATTTTGTCTCCCTCACGAGGTATAGGTTCCTTAGGAATTTGTACATTTTGTCCACTTTCCCATGAATACTGGCTCCCTTACCTCTTAGGTCACACAAGTAGTAACGCGTGAGGAGGATCAAAACTCTTCCTAAGCACGCTGGCTTCCGATTTTCCTCATCGGGCAATGGTTATGCCAATGTTTCATATTATGATTACAATACAAAAAGAAAGTACAATGCATATGACGTGATTTGTATGATGTGCGGATGCAGTAAGCAAAAAACATAGAGATTGATGGCCTACAATGGAATGTTTTGTAAGGCTTGGGAGTGGCCGACGATCGCTGGTAGTACTTTTCAGGTCCAATGAAAACTTTCTTCGATTTGGAAGGACCATAATTGATGCTTGGTCCTGGTGATTCAGGTTGTGGTGGTGGAACAACTATTTTCCCCTCCCTGATTCTTCCATGCTCTTCTAAGTCCTCCGTGAGCACCTTCAATTGTTCTTGGAATAAAAATGCCCAGATCTCCAACTGTGTCATCTGTCAGGCTCTCTAAGTCTGCCTTCTGAGTATGATCTTGCACTACTGCTGCCTGATGCACTACTGACTGTTCTGAGCCTGACAGCATTGTATAATTCTGTAACTGCATATAGGTCTATTCTGACTTTGAATGACCATTCTCTGAGAAAAATTCTTCCGAATAAAGCCAATCTGTTGGCGACTGTGACATTGAGGCTATGAACAAACTCTGTTTGGATTCATGACACCTGCATTGGTGAAGTTAGTTAAATGACGGAAAATGATCATCTTTGGGGACTTACAAGAGCATGGGGATCTCTTCCGCTAGTACTGACGCTTGTATCCCAATCCTTCGTACTCTCTTCGTTCTTCCACCTTGATCAGCTCGACGGTTCCTTGGCAGTATCGCCCAAGGGATTCCTTTCTCATATCCCTAGTTGCGACACATCTTTTCGACCATCAGGCAAGGATTGTTGTGAACAACCAAGTGGCTGATAGACTCAAGAGCGGCAATGAGATTAACCGGCTCAAATCGGTTGACACGATACAGAAAACCAAAGGGTTTGAAGCTAGAGCAGAGATTGCCTCAACTATAGGACGAATTAAACTAATGACTCCTTGGAACCATCGAGGATGGATAAATACAACTGACATGGAAAAGGGGAAAATACATCATGAATAAGATTGATTGGACAAATAAAAGATCAGATAGAATCAACAAGAAAGATGGAATTGACTCCCGAGGGGCCTGCTGCTCCTGGGGCTGAATGCTGAGGTAATGGCTGGCTAACTATATTGGGTTGTGCTAGTGGTGCTTGTGTGGCTGCTGATGTGGGCGTGGGGCCTGCCGCCTGTGTGTTAATCACAATGACCTTTTGGTCAATCAAGTCCTGGATTGCGTTCCATAATGTGAGACAATTGTCTGTTGAGTGACCCGCAACCCGATGGAAATTGCAGAACGCGTTCGCATTATACCTGACAGGAAGTGGACTTGGTGGCCGGTGCACCTCAGGAGGGATGCAACTTTAGGGAATACCATGCTCAATGGTTCCACTAAAGGGGTATAGTGGTGCCTGTCATGGCATTACCGCTTTGGTTGCTAATGTGCTAATGGTGGGCGCACCACCACCTGAGGGGGTAGGATAAACTGGAGTGGCAGTGGGAGTGATGTGTGGTGCATGAGGTGCTCTAGGTGTGGGCGTGGGTGCATAAAGTAATTGATGCTGAGGGGGCAGATGGACATTCGTCGGTGCAGTAGGTGATCTAATGTAAGAAACTGTATCCTTGGAGGGATCCCGCCTCTAGAGTGGATTGGCATTGTGGTTGCTGTTGTTGTTGCTGCTGCTAGCGCCACTATGTGAGGAAGTGGCTTGCTTGGCAAATGCAGAGAGTGCTGGAAAACTGCCGCTGCGCAGTGAACTCTCAACACGGGCACCCTCCCGAAGCAATGTAGAAAAGGTGGCGACTGGTTGAATACTGAGCAGAGCCTCGACTACTGGCTGTGCCCCTCGGATCATGATCTCAACAGACTCCTCGTCGGAGGATCTATCTTTGACTTGCGAAGCCAAGGACCGCCAACATCCAACATACTGCCCAAATGTTTCTTGGGGCCTCTGCTTGATGGTGACTAAGTCCTCCCGCTTTGGGACTAGGTTGAGATTAAACGAATACTGTTCTAGGAACGCCTGGGTAAGGTCGTCCCAAGTCTTAATGGTGGCCATGTTGAGGGAAGTTAACCACTTCAACGCGGGCCCCGTGAGACTCTTCTGGAACAGGCGGATGAGCAATCTTTTGTCAGCTTTGAGCTGGGCGAGGTCACCATAATAGGCTCTCAAATGGGAAATTGGGCAGCCTCTACCATTGTATTTGTCGAATTCCTGGATCTGGAAGTTCGGTGGGAGAGTCGCCTCTGGAAAATAACAGAGGTCCTAGAATTGGTAGGACCAGTGTTCCCCGCCTTACACTTGTCAGAGTGTGCGCTCCAAATCATTCATCCTCGCAAGGAGAGCGTCTGGAGATACTGCAGTCGTAGATTGTGCAGCAAATGCGGGAGCCGCGTACACTGTATGGGTCGCCCCTAAGGGCTCCTCCAGATCCATCATTCCGCCGTCTGGTGCTACGGCAGGATGGCCAGTGAACCCGTGCATGGGTGTTGTGTGCTGTGGGACAAAGGATGAAGCTTGTGTCTGATACATGGGTGAGGATAAAGCAGGGGGTGGTGCTATAGTAGGTGCAAAATGCGAGAGCAAGAGCTATTGGACCGGAATGGCCTCGGGTACAATGCTCATGGCAGACTGTGCTCCCACCAGCCTAGAAGGCCGCCCACCAGATAGTAGAGATGCATACTTTGGTGGGTGCTGTGGCGGTGTTGCAAAAGGCAATGTCGACACCGCTATCGCTGGAGAGACAAGGGATGGCGACGGCTGTGGGGGTGGTGCAGTGGATGCAAACTTGGGTCTTAGGGTCGGTTGCAAAGGCAACTCGGGAGTCGGGAAGGACAAAGCTGAGAAGGGCTGGAGCGCTAGGGCCAATCCCTACAAATGCTGGGCGAGGGCCGACATGCGTTGTAGCTGCGTGGTCATAGGATCGTCGCCGGTGACTCCAACGGACAGAGGCAAAGCAGGAGAAGAAACAGGAGGCTGAGATCCCAATTGTCCAAACTAAGGGGAGGCTACTACAGAGACAACCGCAATCTGAGGAGGGCTGGTAAACACATAGCCCTGAGGAGGAAAACCAGCAAAAGAACCCTGGGGAAGGGTCACAGGAACAGACTCAACTGCTGAGGCCCCAAAACCAGCAGAATACCAAGTTGGTGGCCTTGAAGGTGGGGTAGCTACAGGGACATGGAACTGGGGAGGCGAAGGTCCTTCGGATGCTAAGGCGAAAGTAGAGGCAGTAGTGACAACTAGGACAAAAACAAAGGAAGGGTACACCAAAATGGGGACCTCCTCCTGAACAGTAGAGGAAAGGGGCTCGCTGGCATGCTGGGCCATGGCAGATCGTGAGCAGGTAAGGATCGGACTGCGGCTTTGAATGAGAGGACAGATCCTAGGGCGAGCTATCGTCGAAAGTGGCAGATAACTCGGGAGACATGGTCGAAAATCAAGTCACGTCGTGTGTCAGCGAAAGGACAATCTCGAGCTATAGCTAAGGAAACTCGCACGCTAACAAGAATTCTATGCACAAAACAAACAAATTAGAAATGATGCAATGTTTATGATGGTATGAGATGCAAATGCATGAATGCTTCTAGCATGCACTCTCTCACAACCTAGGGGTGTCCTACCAAGCCATCTACTCCGGGTTCACACAAGGGTAAATAGGGGTCCGACTCAAGGTTAGAAAGATGAAGGTCCCCGTTCTAAATCCTAGCCAAAGCTTAGGTAGTGAACGGGTGGTGCATTCGGGGCCTTGTCCTCTGCCAAAGCAGTAGGCTGTACCCTCTACTAACACCGACACGACCTCAGACAAGGGGGACATACCGGTATTTCATCCCACTCCAAAGCCATAGAATGAGACACCAGGAAATGTCCTTCGTAAACTGTATAGGTGGACACCAAAGATGAGAAGATGCATGCCCTATATGATGAATGCAAAATGTGCTTTAAGTCTTTTACTTGCAGATTTATTAAACCATGGGGGCAAGTTCGCAATTTGTCACTAGTTTGTGTCCTATTTATTGATTTTGGTTGTTATGCTTTTATTAACCAAAAGGGGAGGGAAAACATGTCTCTAATCTCCTAGACATGGCATATACAAGAAAGGAAGAAAACATGCAAAGCAAATATCAATCAACATACAAACGGCATGTGCATATCATGTGCAGAAAGTGGTGGCATAGCAAATGTGTAAAAGAAAACATCCATCATACAAAGGCATGCATAAAATATAATGGAGATACAACTTATATTACATGAAGAGCACAGCCAAGCATGGCAATAAACAAGCAAGGAGAAAAACCAAAGCAAACGAAAAACCCAAAACAAAAGCTGGGATCTGGTTATCCCCAGTGGAGTCGCTAGTTCCTGTAACCATGCCCGCGACAGCCTCGTGCTTGGCGAGAAAGGCCAAATGCACGAGGATCGGCAATGTCACGGCAAAATAATAAAAAGCAAATGATAAAAATGCAAGAGTCGCCACCTAGTCTATTTAAAACGGGAGACAAGGAAAACCACTTAAAAACATTCAAATCACACGATAAAACCAATGGAAAAGGTCTTCAAAAACCAGAAATGGGCAAGGATCCCTGTTACGCACGAGGAAGGTATGAGGCACCCTCGTGCGCTTGAAAATCGGTCTTTCTATGGATTTCTCATTTACTTATATGAAATGTCGACTTCTCAGCCTTTTCTATACGCTCGAGGGCGATATGCAATGCAATGCTATATATGAGTGGTGCCCTATGCTAAACATGGTTGCATGGGTTGTAGGGTGTGTCCTAATGCTCAGAAAGGTCACCCATGCGGTGAGTCAAGCACCGGTGCAAGGATATTGTACAGATATGATCAAAGATCTAACAACACCGAGTGACTTTCATCCTCGCTTTACTATATGCAAAATATGAACTGTTATGCATGAAAAGGGCTGAAAATAGAGCGGAGTCATCCTAATATGCACAGGAAGACACCTAGAGAAAACCAAAGGCAAATCCAAACAGGAAACATGCTAAATGCCATGCCAAAAGCTACTACATGCGACAAAACACAGGTAGGTGCGCCACCTGTGTGGTCTACTGATGCTACGAAAGTGTGCCCGAGAAAATCATGGATCCGACAGTAAACCACAATGCCATGCAATATAAAAATCTTGTAAGCTTGCAAACTCATCAGAGAATGCAACATGAGTATACATCAAAGTCCAAACATGAAAACACAATATGGGTCTTGTGCTCAAGGGCTGTATGCCTCACACAAGACCACGCCATCCTTACGCTAAGTAAAAAAACAACAAGGTTCATCCAATGCTATCCAGCTCTGGATCAAGGACTGTTGCATAAGAACCTCCCAAACAGGAGTTCATGGGGCAATCAGCTCACCAGATTTCAGCAACTGGCTGAATATGCAAGATGCAAACAAACTTAAAAACAGTGTCATCCAAGACTGAAATCATGCATGCAAAGACATGACATATCAGAGAGTCGACAAAAAAAAAATCAAAGTCAAAAACACTCGGGAAAGCATGCAGGTCATGATGCAAAGATGATGATTTGCTCTCTTACCAGATTGGTGCACTAGGATGGTGCTTTGGTTTGGTGCGCCACCCTGGTGCGCCACCTTGGTGCTCCAGTGTGGTGCACTCTGGAAAATCTGAATCAGAATGCAATCCGATTTTAGATTTTGGTCCAGATGCAAGAGATGAAATGTGCTTTATCTTAACCAGATCGATTATTCTGATCATAAAAAGCTGAAATATGATGAAAAGCAAGCAATGAAAGTCTTTTTATCATTTATCTTAAATCATGCAAGATCATTGGTTAAGGGCTGGAATTATTGCATAGTAGATTCTAAGGAGTATGCAATGAATTGAAGACGCAAACAATCATATAAAGATGGTGAATATGTAAAGGGTGTATTTGCAGCTCATTTCATAGCAAACATTTGCATGCATCAAGATTCAGTATGTAAAACAGAGATTACATGATGCAGAATTAACATGGCATAGAAGCATTGTGAATATACATGTAGGAGCAATCATCTCATCATAAAAGCAACATGAAAACAGCTTACTAACAGATCATATATCTAGTTCTTTGCATGCTTTTATACAGTGTAATATCTAGAGCTTAAATAAAAGGATAAGTGAAAGAGGAGGAAGAGTCTTACCTTGCTTGTGGTGTTTCCTCCTTGAAGGCTCAAGATAACACTTCCTTGTTGCTTTGGATTTGCTGAGGATGCTCTGGAATGCAAGGATATCTTCTGGAAAACGAGAGTGGGTTGCTGGGAGTAAGTGAATGGATTAACCAAGAGAGCTAAATGGTTGCCAATGAAGGTCCTTTTATAGAGTTCCACAAGGGTAACTCCCACGGGATGCAGACAGCCTCGCAAACAAAGAGCCTGCGTAAATTCACAAGGAATATCCGCTAGGGAGGGTTACAAGCACAGAAGATGGAAAGCCAGCAGCTAGCACCCTGAAAAGTGGCTGTGCACCAGCTTGGTGCGCCAGATATGTGCACCACCTTGGTGCTCCATCTAGATGCGCCACTTTAGTGCTCCTGCTCAGTGCTCTAGTCAAGTGCTCCACATCGGTGCTCTCCACTAGCTATCTGAATTGCCAATTGGGCCACAGGCTTACTATGGGCATGTGGTCGGTTTATGCAATGATCTCTGGCTAGTTAAAAGGTTGAGTAGGATTCAAAAGTGGTTGAGCTTGCCACATCCAAAGCAACATCTGGAGAGTTTACCTATGAGCAATCTCAAAATCGAGGTGTCTACAGCTAGTATCAAGGCAACTCTTTTGGAAGTGTTCGGTCTTTCTACAGTTGTAGCACTTTATGTTGTCTATATTCAACTTTGGGCATGTACACTAGGTTGCCATATGTCTCGATCAACCACAGTTGAAGCAAGTCCTTCTCTCCAAGCCCTTATTTGACCAAGCCTGGCTGTATCCAGCATTTGCAGTAACACTATACCCCTCGGTAGTGGAGTCGGAGTGTTCCTTCCTCTTCTTCCAAGAACTCTCAGAACTTCCAACACTCCCCATTTTGGAATTTGAAGGTCGAGCAGTGAACAACTTCCCTTTCCCCTTGGGATTCCCTTCTAAGAACAGTTGGCACTTATCATCATATCAAGCTACTATCTCTATCACATTTGTCAGAGTCTAGCACTACAAACCAAGGACCTTTGATCTGATGGCTAGATTTAATCCTTCTATAAATATGTTGGTTCTGTGCTTTTCCGTGTCAAAGGTTTGTGAGAACTACTCCAGTCGAGAAAATGTGGCCTCGTATTCTGCCACGAACATGCTTCCTTGCTTCAGATTTTAGAATTCTCTATCTAGTCTATCCCTCTCATATTCTGGGAAATATTTCTCATAGAACAGCTCTCAGAACTCCTCCCAGGAGATCATCAGCAGGTCAGAGTCGAGGAACTTTGTCCGACACGTGGCCCTCCATCACTGGTCGGCATCACCTTTGAGCTAGAATGTTGCGAGCCGTATCCACTATTTTGCCGATCATTCCATTCCCTCTAGTATTTTCTCCACCTCTAGGAACCATGCCTCACACTCCTCTAGCTTGCTGAGGCCATCAAAAGTTGGTGCGCTCAACCAGCGAAACTGTGAGATCGAGGGATCTCCCTTCGCCCCATTCTTGTTGCCTCCTCTGAGGGATTGGTCAATCCCTTGCATCATCTCTCTATGCTCCTATTGCATGCTTGTCTAGGCACTACCCTCCTCTATATCAGAATCAGATGTAGGAGTCCTACCCCTAGCACGACCTCTACCTCCCCTTGACATCTCGTTGCTACCGTAAAATAAAACACAGTTCAAGTGCAACACTATTCTTGTGTTGTCCTATAGAGCCACTAATTGGACACAATTAAACTTATACACTTAGTGAATCTAAGCTTTGATACCACTCTGTAATACCCCGGTACGTCACAAACAACATCAGCACTACCCATTTAACTAATTAATAGAATTAAACTAAAATAAAGTAAATAAAGACTAAACAACTACAGAGAACCTCATGTGCATCTAGTGGCTCCTCAATGTGCACAAAGACTGGACTACATCAAGATCTACACCTGAAAGCCAAAACACAAAACGTATGAGTGACCTCAAGTCACCCAGCATGCACCTACCAAAGCCACGGCAAAATCACGAAAAACTTTGGCAATTTGCAGATATCAAAGCACAATGGAAATTATCGTATAAACATGCCTTTCCAAATATTTCTTTTCTTGAAAATTTCCATTCATTTTACAAATCATTTTTCTAGCATCTTAGGAAACAAAACCTCAACTAGAACCCAGCCTAAAATAGCATACGACTCAGTTATAGTTAAACCTTGGCTGGAAACTAGTTAAAAACCATTGAGCTAGAACGTGGCTAAGACCACAAAATCGAATGCTAGTTCTAACTCAAAACCAAGCACACACAGTCTTGTGGATATTTACTAGGGTTGATGAAGATGCCGATGTTTCTACATATGTTGACACCTATTTGTGATCGCTACTTGTCCTTTTCTTCTTTTGGATGGCTGACAAAATGCCTTTGGGAGAGATGATGTGAATCCTTGGCTCACTAGGCCGATAGTAGGATGCTGCTCAACAACTTCCTCGTGTCACGTGCGATGTTTCCTCCCTTCAAAACAAATAAGACAGAAAGCAAAATCTGGATTAGTCTAAGTGTAGTAAATAGTATCAAAAATATAAACAAATAACATAAATGAACAAATTAAATACTAACCGGGGGGTCGTCCCTGCATGCATATGCCATGGGCCTAATCTATGTCATGCAATAGTTATGTAAAATGAAATGAATATGGAACAATACGCCCTTCACCCTTGGTGCTTGACATGGGGGTTGTAGGAAGTGGAGGCAGACGGAGCTTTGGAAATATGTTTGGCCTTGAAAGGGGTGTGATCTCTTGTGGATCTAGACTTCTCTCATGGGGATCTGGACAGAGTGGGGCTATGGTTCTCCCTCTCAAGGTTTCTCTAGGGTTTTGATTAGCTCATAGGATTTTTGAAAGTGCCTCCTTCTTAAAATCTTGACCTAGGAGTCCTTTTATAGAGTTTGGGGACACCAGATCTTGTAACAACGAGAGGTCGATTAAGGGTCAGGATTAAACTTGTTTAAAATGAGAAAAATATCATCTAGATCTTGGCATTGTTATAGATGGCGATAGAATCATTACGTTGCCGCTGCCATAGGTAACAAGCATGTAGACTCTTTCATAATAGACGTAGTAAATAAGTGCCTACATAGCGAGGATATCTGCCACATCATCTCGTCACCACTTGTACAAGTGTCGAGAAGCCAAAAGGCATAATTTTGAAAATTAAAATCTCAAAATATCTTTATTTGAATATATTAACCAATAAAACCAAGTCAATTGTCTTCGTAACAGAAAGATTTTAAATAAATTCCAAATTCAATTTAGATTCAAAATGTAGAGTAAATTGAATTTGAAAAATTTAAATCTCCAATATCAGTCAAAATCAAGGGCATATCAGATTTAAGATAGGTTGACAATTATCTAGATATTTTGGACTTTTTCTTTAGTTTTACCATTATCTTGAATTAAATATAAGTTATAACATTAAAATGTGATAGCTTATCATAGAAATCTCATTTTAGTAAAATAGAGATAGGCAATCATAATAATCAAGTCATCTGAATTTTTATAATTTTCTTAAATTATTTTACATTTATAGTGATTTATATGATTTGCAGATATTTTTAAGTGTTGGAAAATTATAGAAATCACAATAATTATGGGAAAAATCATGATAATATTTATAAGTATCCCATATGTCATATTAAGGCCTGGGATAACAAAATATGAGGAGAGAGAATTCTAGGGTGTTAGTCGCTTGCTCAAGTGGCGTTTAAACATCACATCGCCTACTCAAGTAGCGAAGAGACAAGTCGCTTGTTGCATAGGCAACATCCTAGTCTTTTATAGTTTACCCTCCTTTCTTTTATCTTAATCCATAGAAATATCTTGAATGTCTGGAAATACTTTAGAAATCCCATGAAATCATAGAAACATCTTCTTTAAGATTAAGATACTCAAATCTACCACTAATTTGAGTAAAGTGGGAGCGTCAGCTTTGCCACAACTGATGACTCTCACCTAAAACATTCAAGGGGCTCGAACCAGCCACTAGCTCGAGCGTGTTAGCTCTACCACAACTAACGACATTGAAACAAGTAAAATCACAATGTTTTTAAAGATATCATAGAAAATCTTGAAAATTGTTATAGATTCTTAGCCATGCGAACTGGGGCGCCTTAAAGGTTCCTATCCTACATAGACTCTAGGAAATACGAAAATGGGATATCTACAGATGCTTCTCCTTGGAGTTGATCTTAGAACAAGATTGACTCCAAGGTAAGAAGGATATCCTCATTGAGCATTTCATAAAATAAGGAACTCACTCTCAAGCAATCTGCCACAGGGTTCTGAAAAGAAAGCCACCTATTGGTTTCGGGACATGGTCACACAACAAAAGAAGTTGGGACCTACTTGGTTTCGAGAGATTGTCACATAGCCAGTGGTAGAAAAAGGGTGAACTAACTTGGTTTCGGGACATGATCACACAGCTGAATGGTTTGATTAAACTAAAGATGCCATCATATTAAAGGCTTAGGCATGGAAGGGTCAAGCCGATTTTAGAACTATGTGTTGTAGTTAGTGTCGAGACCAAGCTAACCATGTAGAGTGTCACTTCAATAGGGCCGAAACTAAGATGACCATGGGAAAATTATCCTACTGCCAAATGGAAAAGGAAAAGCTAATAAAAAGATAATTTGTTTGTGGTTTCTTGTTTAAGAGCTTGCTCGGATTGGAATAATAAGAGGATAGGTTGGATTCGAATGGACTTTAGGAGGATCGCATCTTCCAAGGGTTTCTAAGACTCATGAAGAACAATGCTCCGTTTTTGCTCCACTTCCAATGCATGAGTCCTAAATGCATGGATGCATGGTTCAAGCACACATGGAAATGTAGAGTCAACACTCGTTGCAATGAATGGTCCAAATGGTGGGTTAGGCCAACGGGATACAGGTGGTCCCTAACCATATAGACAAATGCAAAATGCATGAATACAATTTGTTGTAGTTAAGTATTTTTCATCTTTGAATGTGACCAGTACTCTCAAAAAAGGACTATCATCCCACAACTCGACTTGACAAGTTAAGGAATACCATGATGAAAGAACTAGGCGAGGGTGTGAACCCTTTGCCAAATTAAGGTTTTCCTCTTAGTCAGAGTAGCGTGTTTGTGTACACAATTAGGACTTTCAAAGGCGGGAGTCTACTCTCAACGGACTTCGTGTAGTACCACGGTGGGACTTGATGTAGCCTCACGGTAAGGCTTGATGTACTAACACCTGGTAGGATTTTTATCTACGCACTTAGGAACACATGTCAGTAATCAAAGGGTGTACCTCTCCCTACCTTGAATGGTTTGCTAAGTTGCTTAGGAGAGGCATGTACTACAGTGCTATCCATACTCTCCTATATTAAAACTAGGTGGAGGCAATTAGTTCTGGATTCAGTTAAAGGGCAGAAAATTGAAGCTTAATGGATGTTGATTGCAAGTCATCCGTAGATACTCTAAAGATCATTGTGGGATAATGTTTTTGTATAGGAAAACACACCCAAGTTGTGAGACACGCTTGAGTAGGACATTTAACTCTAAAACCTGATGAGTCAATTGTTGCATCACTAGCCAGATTAATTCTAGTTTCCTTACTACGTTTTCACTTGCATTTAAGGTGGATAGCATCGCTTTTGTTCTAATTCTTTTTTTTAATTAATAAATTTTATTTATTTTATTTGGATTTTCTATATTTTTTTTGGTTTTTTGGTTTTCTATTTTTTTGGTTTTTCCTGATTTTCTATTTTTTTTTTGGGATTTTTTAACTAGAGAAGGATGTGTACCTATTTCAAGCCTTAGCCACTCCAGGTTGTGCCTTGCAATCATGGGCATGTCCCTTTTGTCATGTCTTCACCTTTTAGAAACTTTGCTCCATGTCCTAAGCCTTAACAACTTACCACTCCTAAGCCTATTTGGCCATTGAATGCTTAGGGCTACTTACTCTTTGTCTGTGTGTGAAAGAGGATGGGGAAGGCTCAAAGTCCAGCAAGCTCTCGATGTTGGCTTTAGTCCTAGTCTTGGGGACAAAGTGTGGGTCACCCTGAGCATTCATCTTCCTATAGGCTTCAGGCATGACCTTCCTTCTGGTTTAAAGTTAGGACCTAAGTATCGTCTAGGTGTTGACATGCTGATCAAGGGTAGTACTTTTTCAAGTGCATTGCATTCCAGCGATAAGGCAAATATATCCCATTTTGGTATAACCGATAAGCATTGCCCGAATATGCAACTACCATGACATAAGGCCCTTCTTAGTTTGATTTTAGCTTTCCCTCTAGATGTGGCTTCTTGACAGGTTGCACCTCTTTGAGTACCAAATCACCTATGTTAAATTTTCACTCAATTACATTTTTCTGATAAGCCCTAGTTATTCTTTACTGGTAAACACATGCGTGCTCAACAACCATAAGCTGCTTCTTATTAAGGAGTTTCAAGTGGATTAACAATGTCTGCCTCTTTTCCTCAATAGACATTCCTACATGGACTTGGATTCTTAATGAGGGAATCAAGATTTCATATGGGACTACTGCTTTCAACCTAAAGGTTAAGTCATAGGATGTTTGGCCTGTTGCCGTCCTTATAATGGTGTGGTAAACCCATAGTGCATTAACTAATTTATTTGTTCAATCTGATCTCTTAGCGTCATCTATCGTCTTTTCAATGATTTTAATTAGAGTCTTATTAGTAGCTTCTACTTGGCCATTTCCATGCAGATAATAAAGAGAGGAGTAGTGTAGAGTGATACCGAATTTTTTACACAGTCTGATAAACTCCTCCGATATGAAGATTGATCCATTGTCTGCTTTCAAGGCTTTAGGTATCCTAAACTTGGATATTATGTTTCTTTGGACGAACTAGTATAAGGTTGTGGCTTTGATATTCATGAACACTTTTGCTTCGACCGATTAAGTGAAGTACTTTGTTGCAGTGAGGATGAAAGTGCTTCCATTTCCATGTTGGATTGGCCCGACTACATCGAAGGCCCACATAGAGAAAGGCCAAGGTACTAACATTGCGTGGAGTGTTGAGGTTCGAGCATGGATCTTGTTGGTGTGTAGTTGATAGCTGTTGTATCATTTGACTTTGACTGTGTAGTTAGCCTCCAGTGTAGGCCAATATTACCCTCTTCTAATGATTATCTTGGCCATGGACTGGGAGTAACTATGGCCCCGACAAGTTCCTTCATGCGTTTCCTTAAGGATCTTAGCTACTTCTGGTGCGTCCACACATCGGAGTTTGATGCCTAGCAGTGTGTTTCAAAATAGTGTGTCAGCTCTAATGTGGTATCAGGTAGCCAGTCTCCTCAGGGCTTCTTTATCCTTAGAAGTAGCAAACAGTGAGAAGGAGCTGTCCTGAACGTAGTTCATGATGTTATAGTACTATGGGTTCCTATTATTAACTTTTGCAGTCCCTTGATAGCTGACCTTGATGTGCAGTATATTCTTTTGATGCAACTTTTCTTGAAGTTCTTGGTCCTATTCTACAGACGACTCCACTGTTGGTGAGCTAACCTACCACACCGTGATGGTTATTCATTGTCTTCGAGGTTGAAGGGGAATGATGATGCGAGCAAAGCCAGAGAGTCTGCTAAGATGTTATTGCTTCTAAGCGCATGTATATATACTACCCTGTCAAATTTATTTAGTAAGGCTCATGTTAAGTTGTGATACTTCTAGAGCTTTAGGGAGTGGGTTTTGTACTTACTGAGGACCTACCGAATGACAACCTATGAGTCTCCTACCACCTTCAATCTCTTTGTCCCTAGATCAAGAGTCATTCATAGCCCCAAGACGAGAGCCTCATATTCTGCTACATTGTTGCTTGCTGAGAAGTCTAGTTGTGTAGCGATGGAGATGGTGACACCTTCCAGAGTGAGAAGCGTTGCCCCCATTCCAATACCATGCAAATTGAGTGCCCTATCGAAGTGGAGAGTCCATTCCTTGACTAGTGGAGTGACACTGTTGATCACAAGGATTTCTTTGTCTGGGAAGTCAGTTGAAACTGTTTGGTACTCTAGCAGGAGTAGTCTGGTGAGCTGATCCACAATTGCCTGCCCCTTGATAGTCTTCTGCATGATGAACTGTAAGTCGAACTCCATGAGGAGCATCTGCCATCGAGCTAATTTCTTGGACAGCGTGGGCTTCTCGAACATGCATTGAATGGGGTCCATCATGGCTATATAATAGACTTTGTGCTCTAGGAAGTAGTGTCTGAGATCTTGAGAGGCCCAAACTAGTGCTAGGCAATGTTTCTCAATCTAGGAGTATTTCTTCTCGTATTCCACAAACATTCTACTTAGATAGTTGACAACTTTCTCTTTTCTCCCTGTTTCATCATGTTGTGCTAGGACAACATCCACAGAGTTGTTAGTAACCGCCAAATAGAGTAGGAGTGGTTGTCCGAGAAGTGGTGTGGTTAATACTGGAGAGTTGAGGATGTAGAGCTTTAGGTTGTTGAAAGCTTTTTGGCGGACTTTATCCAATTTTAATTTTGTGCCGTCTTCTAAAAGCTCGTAGAACGATCTGCATTTCTCTACATGTTAGGAGATGAATCTTCAAATGAATTGCAACATACCTATGAGTCTTTTGAGCTACTTGATATTCTTTGGAGGTGGCATTTTTTTTATAGCTTAGGCCATTACAAGGTCTACCTCTATTCCCTTATTGCTTACCATGAATCTATGTAGCTTTCCAACGGTAACCCCATAGACACACGTCTTGGGATTCATCCTGAGATTGTATTGGTCTGCCTTCTAGAGTACTCTTTCAAAAGCTTCAAAGTGTCCTTATCTTGTCTTTGACTTCACCAATAGGTTGTCCACGTAGCACTCCATGCACTCATGCATTATGTCATGAACGATTGCCATTATGGTCCTCTAGTAGGTAGCTCCAATGTTCTTTAGTTCGAAGGGCATGACGATATAGTAGTAAGTTCCCCATAAGAGTTGTGAACGAGGTCTTCTCTTGATCTTCCTTTACAAGTTTGATCTGATTGTTGCTGGAGAAGCTGTCCATGAATGAAAGCATTTCGTAGCCTGTGGTGTTGTCTACGAGGATGGCGATTTACAACAAGGGGAAGTCATCCTTTGGGCTGGTGTCATTGAGGCTTCTGTAGTCGATGTAAACTCATACTCTATCATCTTTCTTCATAACTGGGGTTATGTTGGCAATCCACTTTGGATAGACCACTACTCAGATGAACTTGGCTTTATGCAACTTGTCTATCTCTTCCTTGGCTTTCAGCGCAAGCTTTAGCCGTAATCTTCGGAGTTTTTGCTTCACCATCTTTGTGCTTGGCTAGAGGGGGAGTCTATGTTCCACCAACGATGACTCTAATCTTGACATTTCTTCATAGGAGAAGGCTAGAACCTTTATGTACTTCTTGAGTAGCTTTATCATCTTGGTTCGTTCATCTGAACTGAGTCCAGAGCTTATTTGAACCAGTCATGGGTCTTCTTTCAGTCCCCAGATTGATTTCTACTGTTTCCTCAGCGGTGGCCTTAGTCTGTTCATCATATTTCTTCATCAGTTCTTAAAAGATGGTTTGGCCCATCATCTTTTCTTCATCTGGGTCTTCATCTGTGACCACCAGTTCATAGACCTAATAGTTCCCGGTGTTTCTGCCAATAGTGCTTGACACTTCTTCAACTGAAAAGATGGCATGGGACTTGGCTAACTCTAGTGGGAACACTGTGGTATAGTGACAAACTCTAACTATTTAGGTGAAAGGCTCACTTCTCTTTTGGCTTGTACACTTAATAGGATCATTAGATACTCTTTGTGAGGACATAGTGGTGGTTATGCCATCTGGGCCACGTCCTCGACTACCTTCCCCTTTATTGTCTACGTTAGGAAATAAAGCACTGAAAATTAAATTGTACGAAAACAAAATGTAGGAAAGAAATTATTTACAAGGTCATGGGGATTGCCCCTAAATTTGTCTCTTTGTCAAAGGCGCTTCTCCATTGGCTTAGTGGATGGCCCTAGCCCCTTCTTGCTTTAAGGGGCAAGGCCGTAGATTATTGAAGAGGGTGTTGAGGTTGTTATGGTCGAGACTGTCGTCGACTGTTGACTCAGCATCTTCTGAAGGTGCTTCAGAGTCGTTAGCTGGGAAGTTCGATGGTGGGGAGATCTTAGGAGAGTTGGGAAGAGTGTCAAAGGTTGGGAGAGTGATGCTAGGGACTTATGTGCCCATGCCAGTTTGGGGAACCATGCTCTGATGCGATCAAGACCGTATGGGGACCGGTAGGGCCATAGTGAATATGGTGAATTCAAGAATGGGAAAACGACTCGAAAACACTGATAAGAAGCAAAATAAAGATAAAACATGGAGCCACCATCTAGTCTATTAAAACATTCCATGTTATTTGTATAGCCTATGGGAGATGCATGCAGGGACAACGCTGGAGTTAAGATTGGATTTCTCTATTCATGTTATTTATCTCCTATCAGATTTCATTTACTGCACTTAAAACTAATCTAGGCTTATTTTTTTATTTGTTTTGAAGGGAAGAATTCTACATAAGCACAAGGATGCTGTTAGGAAGCATCCTACCGTCGACACCGTGAACCAAGAATCCACACAACCACAACCACCGCATCTCCCCTAGGCGTCTTGTCAGTTGATTTTAGCAAAGGACAAGTGGTGATCACAAAGGTTCTCGAAGTGAGTGGACATGACGACGATCTTCATCAACCGCCCCAATAATCCATGTCTACAAAAATTAGCGATCACAATGGGACCAGTTCGAGCCAACACTCCATGCAATGTAAGTTATTTTTCCCTCCTTTTCATTTTGTTTTCTTCTTTTGATTTAAACATTAATTGCAGTTTTTAGGTCTGGAAGTCGTACGTTTAGGTTTTCACAACGACCAGACCCCCTTATTTAGTTTTTTAAGTAGATAGTGATCCTGTAGTTCTAGCCACCTCTAACTGTGGCACCTTATCTCGTTGTTGCTTGACAAGGCGACAAATATGCACCGTTCTTATGGGCGACTAAAACTGCAGTTTGTTTTCCTACAAGCCTTCGTTTTTTTACTGTATGTGTTGTCTTTTTTTTGGCTTGTAGTAGCGATATCAGTAAATAAAATCCACTAGTATCCTATCCACTGTCTTTTTGTTTTTAGATTTTTAACGGATTTTAGGTTTGATTTTCGTTCACTAATAGGATGGAAACTAATTGTTTTACAATAAAGTTAGAAGTTCCTTAAGGAAAATTTCTTTCTAATTAAGAACAATCAAATTGAATGAACTAGGCCAGTGCAAGTCACTCTCCCATGCCCTATTTGATTGCCATTGCTAGATTGATAACTTAAGATGTTCTAAGGCGTTATTTTTGACTCCTCTCTTCTCCCTGAGTCAATAGTAAACCTTGTTAGAGGCTTCATACTTTTTTGTTTCCTGTTTATTTACTACTTTTATGGTTTGTTAAGAGATGACCTTAAGGATAGAATCCTAGGTTGTGGGCCCCTTTATGGAGAGACATACCCATAGCCTAGGCCCTCTTTATAAGGCCTACTAGAGGTCCAATAGTGGTACCCTACAACTAAGATCCTACTCTGTAACCCTAGAATTCTGCTATAGGAATCCAACAAGTCAAGAGAATGCAAGTTAATTAATCCACTAATTAACCATTTTAACAAGTAAAATTTGCATTCTGATATGAAACTTGTTTGCATAGTGTGACCATGCCCGCCAAGGGATTCGACAAGGAGTCGCTCTAGAGGGAAAGGCCACAGTCATGCTAGGATGGCGAAGGCGCAAGATAGGATAAAATGAAAAAGAAAAGGAGTCGCCACCTAGTCTTCTACGGGAAAGATGAGGAAAACCACAAACAAACTACAAAAAGATGAATGCATGTGATGCAAATAAAAAGGCTAGATGTCCACAAACTAGAGGATGGGCAAGGATTCCTATTACGCGTGGGGAAGGTGTTAGGCACCCACGTACGCTCAAGAAACTCGGTCTTTTTAGTCTAATTTTCTTGCAAGAGGCTGAATGAATGTTTACTAAACCTAGATTGTGCTCTAATCATGATAATATGAATGCCAAGTCAAGACTAGATGGATGTTCAAGATGGTATGCAAAAATTATGAAGAAATCTACATGAAATATCGAAATCACAAAAAACAACACGACAAAGAAAACCACATGAAATGACAAGATTATTGACGAGAATGGCTTGAAAAATCATATAAACCTCAAGAGAATAAAAAATACAACCAACTCAACTCATTATAATTGTAGAAAATGTCATGGAAATCTATACGGAAAAATTGCAAAGAAATCCACACAAAATAGGTAAACTGTGACATGTGAAGAAATTCAAATAAAATGACGATGTTTTTGGAAAGAATGCTTTGGAAAACTACGTCAACAACAAGAGCATCAAAAATGTGATAGACCCAAATCATTAGAATCGTGAAAAACATATTCGAAACCTAAAATAGAAAATTGCAAAGAAATCCATGCAAAATAGGTAAACTATGACATGCGAAGAAATTCACATAAAATGACGATGTTTTTGGAAAGAATGTCATAGAAATTCACATCGATATCAAAATGATCAAGAGTGGGGTCAACCCGAGTCATCGAAATCTGGGAAAAGGTCGTGAAAATCAAAAAGGAGAAATAATCCGCAAGTGGGCTAATGTGGGCCTTTCAGTCAACTAGTGTATACCCTCAAGCAATGAAATCCAAATCAAATCGAAAAATCTAAAATGTAGGAGTAAAGGAAATCAAATCGAATGTTGGGTAAAGGATTCTGAAAACGGGCTTGGAGAAAAATCTATAGAAGAACACATGGGATGTGGGCTTGCTCAAAATGAATGACATGACATGAAAACTAAGCAAATTGCATGAAAATGTGCTTAAATGTGTAAAATATGTTGAGGAATGACTTAGAAAAAGATTATGCATGCTTAATGCAAGAACTAACATGCATGTGCATGAATTCGTGGCATAGGGATAATTTGATCATTTCAATGGCTAGATGTGATAAATGCATGTATGGGGATGATGCATGATCTGAGATATGCCAAAATGTATGTGAAATGTTATTTGCAAGAAAACATGAAACAGGTAAGGTCTTAAAAACAATAAAATGATGTAAACAGAGTAAAGGACAAGCACAAGGACCAAAATGCAAAATTCATAAAAAAGAGTGAAAACTAGATTAAAATACATTCAATGACTTCTATTTTAATGTGTAGATGATGGATCAAACGAAGATAAGGCACTGAGATGTGTGAGAGTTGCACCTTAGTAATTTACTGAAAACACAGGGTCTAATGCATAAAATTCAAACATAAGTGAAAATGTGACTAAATTATGAAACTAAAGATCAATTTACAGTGCGAACATGATTTTTAAATGAAATCCATGATTAAGTGCAAAATATGAAATGCAATAAGTGGAAAATATAAAAAATATGTGAGAAAACAAATAAAACACTAAATGATGGATTTGAAATTCGTCTAAGGGTCTGGATGCAAATTTTCTATGCTCAGGGACTATATGTTGTGAATCCAGGGGCCTAAATGCAAATTTACAGGGCTTAAGTGTGATAAAAAAAAACTATTATGATGATTAGTTTAATTATGAAGCTTCTTAGGGTTAAGAATGCAAATTTTACACAAAAAACTCATTTTTAAAAGTTCTGAGGCCTCAGTGCAAAATCCCAGGACTTAATTGCAAAGAAAATATGACTTCAAGGACATAAATATGAGAAAACAAATATTAATTGTGACCATACCAATGGAACCCTGCACGACTCTCCTAGGTGCGTGGAAGCACACGAGGAGTCCAGATACGGTTACGATGAAGATAGTGAATCCAGAGAAGAAGACTAGGCTCAAAAATACTAAGAAAAGGATAAGGAAAGGAGTCGTCACCTAGTCTTTTAATGGAAAGACGAGGAAAACCAAACACAAAGGAAAAACCAAAAGAAATCAAGGCGAAGAAAACTGTAACGACCCAGGTTTTAGGAATGGTGCTTGGCCAGATAATTAAGGTGAATTCAGGTGTGTTAGGCCTTTGGGGGTCCTAATACCTAACGCAGGACACGTTCTTAGTGGTGTCTGATGCTTGGATTGTGGGTTTCTAGCCTTTTGGCATGGTGTGATTCGGGTGCTGTGCTGGCCCTCTAAGGAGTTTTGTGGTTTCTCTTGGGCCGTGGTGGTTTGGTGGTGGATCCCTGGTGGCACGAGTCACGTGGACATGGAAGGTCGCGTGATTTGGTTTCGTGCTTGCGACTTCCTTTCTTTCCTTCCCTTCTTTCTCTTTCCTTTCCTTTCTTTCTTTCTTTCTTTTCTTTCTTTCCCTTCCCTGGGCCCCACCCCCACCCCTTCTTCTTCTCCTCTCGTGTGTGGGAGAGGGAGAGAAGAGAGAAAGGGGAGACAGGAGGAAGAGAGTGATTGTGAGAGAGAGAGGGAGATGGTGGGGAGGAGGAGGTTGCAGTCGCCATCGTGCTGCCATCGTCGCGTGGAGGAGAGGAGCAGCTCATGGTTGGAGGAGGAGCGTCGCCATCCGTCTCGCGTCGTCGCATCTTCGGTGGAGGTACGCACCCCATAGATCTTATTTTGATTCCAAATTTGTACCATATGTGCATGTTAGTGTGCTGGTAATTGTAATGGTTTTTATAGAATTTATTGTGCATTTGTGGGCCATTTAGGGCCGTATTTATGGTTGGGGGTGAATAGTGTCTCCTTTGTATTTTTTTGTGGTTTTCTCGAGATCCACTTGATGGATTTCGGTGTTGTTTGTCTGGTTTGGAAGATCTCGTTGAGATCTTCAATTTGATATATTGTTTGCATGGTTTGGACTAGTGGTTTGCAGGATTGGGCTTTGGGTCCCATTGTGGGTTGCCTTGTAGTCGTCTGGTTCGACATGTCGAATTATTTCGGTGTGTCGTGTTTATTGTAGATTGTCCCCTCGACCTTTGGTTTGGTGGACCGAATTTACTCGGTCTGCCATTCTGGGAGTCCTGGGTGTTGACATAATTTTTGGTTCGGTCGACCAAACGATTTCAATCTGCCGAATCAGGGGTTTTCGGTCGATCGAGTGGTTTTTCGGTTTACCGATCTGGTGCCCTGAGCCCAAATTTCCATTTCGGTCTGCCTATTCAGGCCCTGATCCTGCATTAAGTTATCTTATGTTTTGATTAATATATATATATATATATATGTATATATGTAT
>JAMKQA010039875.1:0-19491 GCA_024699735.1 Posidonia australis | reverse complement strand
CCCTAGCCATTTGCAAGCCTATAAATACCCCCCCCCCCAATTTGCAAGGAAAAAAGGGGGGGAAAAGGAGAGAAAAAACTTGGAAAAATCCAAAAGGAGATCCACCAAGCTATTTCTCACAACCGAAGCAAACAGAGAGGTCCTGGAGCAAAGAGGAAGCTTGGGGAGGAGAAAAATCCCAGTTTCAGGCCAACTCCGGTGAGCTCCGGCAACCTCCGACGGCCCTCACCACTGTCCACTCCGGTATGCCCTCCACTGACCTCAATTTTCATCAAAAATAGTTTCCTGGATCTGCCTCTTCCTTCCCTAGTTGATTCCAGTAGTGCTAAAGGGTTTCCCTTGCTAGAATCAAGGTTTCAGGCATCACCGAAGCTATTCTCCGACGACCTAGGTGGGGGCACGAATCCAGTGCTCGATTCGTGCCCCCAAGGTTCTTGATCCTCTCCCCTTGGTCTTCCTCTTGCTTCTCCAACCCTTGGCGCACCGTTTCAAGCCCTCACCAAGCCTCCAGGAGCTGCTCGCCGGGATCACGCAACGTCGCCGTCACCGGGGAAGATGACTGGCAATAGAGTTTGATCGAGTACCTCCAGCTCCACTGCATCACTCCAGACATCTAGGAACCTTCCACGACACGCTCCTAGAGCTTTGGAGCAATCAAAATCCTGTTTCATGCACTTGATCGCCCTCGCAGCCAAGCTCACCGGAGAAGACGACGTCGACGGCAGGCAAAACCAGAGGATGAGAGGAATGGCTCGATTCTTGCTTCTAGAGGAATGAAAATGTTCCTCCCCACGTTCCCAAGCTACCTGGAGCCCTAGACCGCAGCACAGCAGCCTCTAGAGCCTCCTCCTTTCACGGCACCGTCGTCGGAGATGCATCGATGGCAAGGGAGACGGGAGGAGGATTCCGGTCATCAAAATCCTGATCCAAACCATTGGATCGCTTCCTCTTCTTCTTCTCTTGCTCCCAGTGGAGCCTGATGCGTGATCGGACATCAGGATGCCTGGGAAGGGCATCCCAGGCGGTCGTCGACGGTGGAGTTCCGTTGTCGACGGCCGTCGCTTCTTTTTCCTTTAAAAAAAATAAAAATAGTTTTTCTTTAAAAAAAACTTCTACTTTTCTTTTCTTACAAACAGATCCTTTTCTCTTACATTTAGGTCCTTGCATAGTTTTTTTTAAGTTTTTAAATAATATCTGTTTTGGAAATTGCAGAGGACCCCTTATAAATTTGTATTATTGTTTTCCAAGCTTAAAAGTTTGATAAAAACCCCCCAGAGTTATTTTTCATACATTTTAAGTCCAAAATTTTGCATAAAAAACCCTAAGCTTTACTAAAACTATTCTGGATTCATATTTTTCTAACACAATTGCAAATTAAACCCTGGAAATTTAAATATATACTCAGATGTGTTCAAAAATTGCATTTTAGCCCTTGAATTTCACTGATTTCTTACAGAATGCATATTTTCTAGGGAGAAATTGCACATCAGTCCCTGAACTTCTTGGATTTCAAACTAAACCCTGAATTTCTTAAGAATTGCATTAAATACATGTTTTACTGGCAAAATTGCACATTAAACCCTAGGGATCTTGAATTTGACCAAAAATGCATAGTTTTGCACATTTGACCCCTAATTTCTTCAAAATTACATAAAATATGTTTTCCTATGTATTTTTTCTGACTTAGCCTTAGAATTTCGGTCTTCATTCAGAATTTGGGAATTTTGCACAAAAGCCCCTAGAATTTACCTTTTTTATTCATTCTGTTCCCCTTTTCATGCATATTTTCTCATGTCATCTTTCTTGCATTATGCACACACTTCTGACTTATTTCAAACTCAATTTTTACATTGTTTCTCAGATTTCTTCCGACTTTTATGATTTTGATTTGATTTGGCTTTCCATCGCTCGAGGGCGTACATTAATAGGCTTGACAATGCCAACGTTGATCCGAAAGAGGATTATTTTGCCCAATTTGATTTTCTCAGACTTCTTTAAGTTTCTACTGATTTGCGTGAGGCTTTCCGAGTATTCCCAATTTCCACGATTTTCCTCATCACCCACGGGCATACAGTAAAGTGTCATTTGGAATGCCTACATTGTCCCTCGGATTATCATTTTTTCTTTTGTTCATTTCTTCTCTTTGATTTGGCATGTTTTCTAGTCATATTTAGCATGTGCATTCAGAATAGGCAAGTATACACACAATAGACCACTAGCAAGTAGGAAACCTAGAAAGACTGATTTCTTCGGGCGTATGGGGGTGCCTAACCCCTTCCCCATGCGTAACAAGAATCCTTACCCTTTCTCTGGTCCGCATTGATTTGTGCACTACATCTATTAGGCACGGAGCATGCATATGTTTTCTTTGCCTTGGTTTCTTTTGGATTTTTCTTTTGTGTTTTGTTTTCCTCATCTTCCCATTAAAAGACTAGGTGGTGACTCCTTTCCTTATCCTTTCTTATCTTTCCTTGGTGTTTCCAAGCCCAGTCTTCTTCTCCGGATTCACCATCTTCGTCGTGACCGTATCGAGACTCCTCGTGTGCTTCCACGCATCGTAGGAGAGCCGTGCAGGGTTCCACTGGCATGGTCACACTGACCAATGGTGAAGGACTACTCACCGCACTAAGTTCCCCAACCAGGATTTGTTGATGATTACCTGGGAAGAATTCCAAGAGGTATTTTATGAGAGATTCTTCCCTGAGCTCGAGCAGGACAAGTTAGATAGAGACTTCCAGAATCTGAATCAGGGAAATATGACAATGGCAGAATATGAAGCCAAGTTCCACCGTTTAGAATAGTTTTCTCAGGCCATAATCACAGATAAGCAGCGAGCAAAGAGATTCGTGGAAGGACTTCACCCAACACTAAGGTTGAGCGTTCTTAGATTCCAGTGCCAGACACTAACTAACGCAATAGAGTTAGCAGCTCATTATGAAGATGAGTGTCGATTGTTCCAAGAAGAGTACCCAAGGGATAAAGGGAAGAAATTCTCTCAACGACCATCCACTTAAGGCACTCCGAGTTCTGGGAGTACAGGGAGCTCAAGGAAGAAGAGGAAGGAGCACTCTGAAACTAGAGAAGGGCACAGTGCTTTCGGGAGAAGTAGTGCTGGATCTAGTTAGACTAGTTCCATCAGTGTTGCAGGAAAAGAACCCTATCATGTTTGCAACAGAATGGGACATCTTGCAGCACAGTGCAAGTATCGCCAACAGGAGATTAGTGACATGGTCTGCTACAACTATGGAAAGAGCGAACACTTCCAAAAGAACAGTCCTGAGCCTCAGAAGACTGCTGCAGAGGTGCCTCGTCAGCTGACCAAGGGGAGAGTCTTCTCCATCATTGCTCCAGATGCTTGTTCCTTAGGGGATATAGTAGAAGGTAAAGAGCAGTAGAGTTTTTTATTAGTAAGGATATGTGTATGAGTGTTGTACTATGAACTCTCATGTACTTGGCACTTTTATCCATAATAATTATGGTAATGTTGTGTGTGTGTGAATTAGGATCTTTTATTGTGGCTGATCGTATGACCCGAGTCCTGTTTGACTCAGGAAGCTCCTTTCTTTTATTTCTAAGTCATTTGCGGCAGAGATTAGAGACAAACCAGCTAGGCTTACTTTCCAACTTGATGTGGTGACTCCATTCGGAGAACATAGCTTAGCATGGAAGTATCTAAGATCAGTCAACATCCAGTTGGGAGATAAGGATTTTCAGGCCAGCCTTATTCTGATGGAAATGCAAGAGTACGATGTCATTCTGAGGATGGACTGGCTGGTGCAATATTCATCCATGATAGATTGTGACAAGAAGAGAGTATTAGCAGAATGCCCAAGCCAAGGGTGGTGTATGATACAAGGGGTGAGGCCAGGAGAATCTAAGAAGGTAATCTCAACTATTAAAGCCTACCACCATCTAGCTAAGGGATGTGTGGGATACCTGCTCTGTGTGATGGTGTCTGCCTCACCAATGTCTAGGGTACAAGGCATTCCAGTGGTGCAAGAGTACCTGGATGTGTTTCCAAAGGAATTACCAGGGATACCGCCATACAGAGAAGTGGAGTTCGCAATAGATTTGATGCTAGGGTCAGGTCCGATTTCAAAGGCTCCATACAGAATGGCACCTGCCGAGCTAAGGGAACTCCGTAGCCAGTTGCAAGAGCTGATGGACCAAGGATTCATCCATCCCAGCGTGTCACCCTGGGGAGCACCAGTATTATTCGTCAAGAAGAAGGACGGATCACTCCGGTTGTGCATCGACTATCGGATGTTGAACCAGATTACCATCAAGAATAAGTATCCGCTACCTAGGATCGATGACTTATTTGATCAACTATAGGGAGCGTCGATCTTCTCCAAGATTGATCTGAGATCTGGATACCATCAGCTAGGGATCCGAGAGACCGATGTGCACAAGACTGCCTTCAGGACCCGGTATGACCACTATGAGTTTCTAATTATGCCATTCGGACTGACAAATGCACCAACAGCATTCATGGACCTGATAAATAGGGTGTTTAGACCCTACTTGGACCAGTTCGTCGTAGTTTTTGTAGACAACGCATTGGTTTATTCTTCGGATGTAGAGACCCACTAGATGTACTTGAGAACCATGCTGGAGACATTAAGGAAGCACCAGTTATACGCCAAATTCTCCAAGTGCGAGTTTTGGCTAGAGGAGGTGACTTTTCTTGGGCATATTATCTCGGGAGAAGGCATCAAGGTGGACCCAGTGAAAGTGGAAACTGTGAGCAGTTGGGTCAGACCAATGATAGTGACAGAGGTTAGAAGTTTTCTCGGCCTAACAGGCTATTACCAGAGATTTATCCAAGACTTATTGAAGATTGCAGCCCCGTTGAGAAGATTGACTAGAAAGGAGGTCCCATTCGTATGGACTCGGCAGCGCAAGGAGAATTTTACCGAGTTAAAGAATTGCTTGGTCACAGCCCCTATGTTGACTTTACCATCAGGAAGTGGAGGTTTCACGGTGTATATAGTGAGGCCTGTGGGACTAGGTTGGGGTGCGTTTTGATGCAGCATGGGAAGGTAGTAGCTCATGCCTCCCGACAGTTAAAGGATCATGAAAAGAACTACCCCACCCATGACCTAGAGATGGCAGCAGTGGTGTTTGCTAGATTTGGAGACATTATTTATAAGGCGAACAATTTGAAGTCTTCACTGACAATAAGAGACTGAAGTACATTTTCTCGTAGAAGGATTTAAACTTGAGACAGAGAAGATGGGTAGAGTACATGAAGGACTATGATTTTAACTTGTCATGCCACCCTGGTAAAGCGAATGTGGTCGCAAATGCACTGAGCAGGCGCACCCCTGTCATGGCCAATTTGATGATCAAGGAATGGCATCAGATGCAAGAGCTAGTTGAGTGTAAGCCACGAAGACGGTCTCAGGGAATAGTGAGGACTTTGTTGGCGAACCTGCCTGTTCATCCAAAGATGGTAGAAGCCATCATCGCTGCCCAATAGTTAGACTCCTTCGTTAGGGACACTTGGTAGAAGCTGGAGGCAGGAACAGCACCTCATTTCTTAGTTGGCGTGGACAATGGGATGAGGTACGATCTCTGACTATACGTGCCTTAGGTCGAGGAGATAAAGAAGAGTTTGCTAGACGAGGCTCACCGGTCCAAGTACACAGTCCACCCAGGAAGCACCAAGATGTATAAAGACTTAAAGAGAAATTTTTGGTGGCCTGGGATGAAGAGAGAAATAGCAGAATTTGTGGTAAAGTGCGCAACTTAACAGATGGTTAAGATAGAGCATCAAAAGCTCGAAGAAACTCTACAGCCTCTGGATATTCCAATCTGGAAGTGGGAGCACGTATCAATGGATTTTGTCACAAGATTACCCAAAACCAGAAGAAAGAATGATTCAGTCTGGGTAATCGTAGACCAGCTCACCAAGTCAGTGCACTTTCTACCTATGAGGATCAGTCTTCCCTTGCCGCAGCTAACAGAACTGTATGTGTCAGAGATAGTCAGGCTTCATGGGGTCCAAGTATCGATTGTGTCTGACAGAGACACCAAATTCACATCCAAATTTTAGGGAGCTTTGCAGGAGGCATTTGGGACAGTACTGAACTTCAGCACTGCTATCCACCCCCAAACAGATGGTTAGACCGAAAGGACGATCCAGACCCTAGAAGATATGCTGCGGGCTTGTGCCCTAGATTTTGGGGGCAGTTGGGAAGATCACCTGCTATTGATAGAGTTCGCCTACAACATCAACTATCATGCCAGTATCAGGATGGCGCCATATGAGGCACTGTATGGTAGGCCATGTAGGACACCCACCTGTTGGTGTGAGGTAGGCAAGCGGTAGCTTGTGGGACCAGAGATAGTGCAGTAGTATGAGCATAAAGTAGATTTGATCAGAAGGAAATTGCTTGCTGCACAGAGCAGACAGAAGAGTTATACTGATCGAACACATAGGCCCTTAGAGTTTGAGGTGGGAGACTTCATCTTCCTTAAGGTGTCACCAACCAAGGGTGAGGTGAGGTTTGGTAAAAGAGGCAAACTAAGCCCTCGCTACATCGAGCCTTATCAGATCATCAGAAGAGTTGGTGAGGAAGTGGCATATAAGTTGGACCTACCTCCAGAGTTAGCTAATGTGCACAATGTCTTCCACGTGTCGATGTTGAGGAAGTGTCTAGTAGATGCATCCTAGGTTACTCTAGTACAGCCAACAGAGCTTCAATAGGACTTGTCAATGGCAGAGGAGCCATCATCGTATTGGACAGAAAAAAGCAAGTCCTCCGAAACAAGACTATTCCTCTAGCGTTGGTTCAGTGGCGATACCATGGAGTAAAGGAAGCAACTTGGAAGCGTGAATCAGACAACTGGGCATGATACCCCCACCTATTTGATTAGATGAGAATTTCGAGGACAAAATTCTTTTAAGGGGGTAGGATGTAATATCTGAGCCAAGAATAGGAGGACCGCGTGTGGAATGCGTGGTGGAGACGCGCGTCTGACATGCGTGGGTCGCTCAGGTGATTTCCAGTATGATGTAAGCTTGTACCCATGCATTTGTATTAAAAGTGATTAATAGAATATGGGTTTCAATGCTTGATTGTGCTCTCTTCCCTTGGTGTTTATCCTTGGGCTTTAAATGACTGCATATGTTGGTATCCCATACTGTATACATACACGTATACTTGCACAGTAAGTGCATAGTCAACCGTCGCCCAACACTGTGCCCTATACCCTATCAATGCTGCTTCCTCCCATGCCTTGTGATCGACATCGCTCGAATCTAGCCATGCCTTGCCAGTGGCTGAAAACGACGACGAGTCGATGGGAATAAAATAGGAGGAGAGCAGACTACCGTTGAGGGGAATCAGAAAGAGAGAGGGAGAGAGGAAGAAGGGTGCCACCAGAGGAGGAAGAGTTCCACCGAAGGTCGTGACCACCAAAGCACGCCAGTAGAGGGAGAGGACTCGCCAGAGGAAGAAGAGGTCGTCGAAACCCATCACAGTGTACGCGACCCATTTCCTCTCCTCTCAAATTCTTAATAATTCCATATACGAGTTAATGTGGCATGTTAGTTAAAAAGCATGGAAATGAGTAGATTGGCATGTAATCTAGGATTGGTAATGATCTAGTGAATTATTGGGAATTTTGAACAATTTTTCTTGTGATTTTCGTATAAGAAGCTACAATAACTTTCAGTGAGGTTCTGAACTTCCCGATTTAATATCTTGAGAACCACTTATCAGATTAAGATGAAACTTGTCCCAAAATGTAGTAAACTCAAAATCCTTCAAGATGAGCATTTATATGCATTTTTGCAATGGCCAGAGATGGGTCCGCCTAACGCCCCCAAGAGGGGTGATTTTTCCGACGACCTGATCTGGGTTTACTGTATGTGCAGGGACCGTGTGCCGAATGCGCGGACCAGAGGCGCGGACGGGATGTGCGGGTCTCACAAGCACAATTTCCAGAATGGATAAAACACATAATGAAGATTTTAATTATTGGAAAATATGGTTTTTTTTTATCCCTGAGTAATTATTCTGAAATAACAAATGTTTTAGAAAGAAATGCAAAGGTTTATGAAAGATTGATTCCTCTTTAAAAGAGATTTAATTGGAATTACTTTTAGAAGAGAATATTAGTTTTTCATAAAAGCATTCCCTATGAGAAGAAAAGTAATTTCAGAAAGAGTTTTAGAAAGAGACTTCAGAAAAGAATTTCTGAAAAGATGCATGTTTTCTCAAAAAAGAATTTCTAATCAGAAAGCGTGTTTTAGAAAAGAAGATTTCCGAGTTTTGAGTTGGCCTTGGGTGAAAGAGACTGGGAGCCAAAAAAGAGCTAGTGCTAGATGGGTAATGTACTCAGTTAGGCAGGTGTTGTTAGGTAAGCTAGGTGAGATAACTCGAAAGCTCGTAATGGGTTGCGTCACCAATGCTTGCAACACCACGATAGATTTGAGGGACGTCTTGAGGAGACATATCCCCGTGCAATGAGAATAGAAAAGAGAAAAGAAATAGTGAGGTTCGTTAGCCAGGACGGTGATATACCCTGCACAGGAACGTTCACTGTGGCAATGTAGGAGATCGAGGTTGGTGCGTCCTTCTCCGATTGTGGCTAGCTCACCCCTGATCAAGGTGACACCAGAAAAGAGATTTGTCGATTTCATATTCAGGTTTGGTTTGAGGCTAGAATTGAGCTTGGTTTTGGTTTCTGAGTTTTAGCCAAATTCTAGTCAAGATAAGAATAATGTTTTAGGACTAGTTCTAACCAGGTTCTATATTTTTGCAAGATTTAATATTTGAGATTTAGGCTGGAACCTAGTCTCAGAACAGTTTTCCAGAGATATGTAGAATAGAGTATAGTTTTCAAAAATGAAAGTAAGTTTTGAAAATGCATGATTTCCGAGATTTCTCTAAAAGAAGCTTTCTCAAAATTTAGCCAGAATTTGATCACGACTCAGATTTGAGTTTTATAAAAAAAAAATTCAGAGAAGATAATAGAGTTTAAATTGGAAACAAAGAATTGGAGTCTTAGTCATTTTTATGCTTTTGTTTTTCTTTGGGGCGTGTACTAGGTGACTTAAATGTCACTATGCATTTCATTGGTTGATATTTCTCAGGGGCTGTATTGGAGTGCAGTCTGTTTCTAGTGCTCGAGATTTGGGAGCCGCTAGCCGTACATAGCTCTGGGTAGTAGTTAGTATTAAATTTATTATAAATACTGCTCTTGTTAATTTAGTAGACTCAGACTTAGATTTACTTTGCCGTGGCACCCTATGGTTGTGGGGCATTACAGTTTCAATCGACCGAAGTAGGGATTTTCGGACGACCGAATCCCAAGTTTTGGTCGACCGTTCTGGGCACTGGATGCCTGGTTTGGTCTACCGTTTTGGTTTGGCCTGCTGAACCAGAGTCTTGGCACATATGCTTAAATGTGATTGTTAATGTTAATCTCATGGATTTAAATGATGGATTGGCATGTGTTTATAATGTTTCCCATGTAGTAGGCATGGTGGGATATGGGATTTATTAAATGAATTTGAGTAATGGTTGTGCGTGGTTTTGGCCATGAGACCTATTAAGAGTCGAAATGCTTTTATGATGTTTTAAGTATGTATTAATGACAGTAAATCCATGTAAATAACATGAGGTAAATATGAAAATTTTTTCCAAGATTAAATGAGGTTTTTATAAGAAAAACCCTAATATTTATGAAAGTGAATTATATGTTGTTTCAGATCCACGTAGTGATAGAGTAATACTGGTAGGGCTGTGGACCCCAACGAGACCAGTTAGTCCAAGTATGGTTGTCGAGGTTCTAGATCCACGAAATTGTATGGTTGTCAAGGTTTGGGGGTGGTTGAAAGAGACCAGGCTACTCCTACTTGAGACTGTGTTGATTGGACCTAGGAATGAGAGTACCAGGTGTCGAGACACTTTTGGGGTGTCAAGAAAGGCGTATCTCCGTGTATGTTAAATAAATGAGATTGAGGCCTATTGGTCGGGACAATCGTCCTCTCACACGAGGAAGGGTACCACGACATTGCAGGTTGGTGAGGTTTGTGCCTTGCCTTCTATTTGTAGCCTAGTCACCTCTGGTCAAGGTGACACTAGTCAATTGTGTTTTATGTGTGTGTTGTGGTTTTAGGCTAGAAATGGTTTGTATTTGGCTTTTGGATTTAGCCAGTCTCTGGCCAAGATGAGTTATGGTTTTGAGCCAGTTGCCAACCAAGTGCGGATTTATTGTTTTTGGATGGATCTAGTTGAGAATGTGGTTTCTTGATATGCATATAAGATTTTCAAATGCATTAATTTATAAACGAGAAAATGTTTGAGAAAGGCATAGTCTTGGGAAAAAGATTCCCAAGGATTTTTTGTCTTGGAATGAATTCCAAGTTTTTTATGAACCGGTTTGAGTAATTATCAAGGAATTTAGTTTTGGTTTTATAAAGAGTTTTCTCGAGATTTTTGATAGTTTTTGCTGTGGTTTCTCATGTGGTCGCATACTAGGTGACTTAGATGTCACTCACGCGTATTTTGTTGTTTGTGTTTTTGGCTTTTCAAGTGAGCAACTGTTGGAGTGCAGTTCGGGTTCTTGTGCTTGAGATTCCAAAGTCACTAGCCGTACGCCATTCTTTAGTAGTTGTTTGATCCTTTCTAGTTATTTTAATCATTTAATTATTGTAATTGGATTGTGAGGTTATTTAGATAGCGTACCCGAGTTCAGGGCATTATAGTATGCAACTTTAGCACATCGGATGTGTATGTGCACCATATGAAGGGATTTCATCACATTTCAAGTGATTTCTTGAGTACTGTGGGAGGAAACTCTTGCTATATGACCCGACTAGCGACATGTAAAGCAATGGCCCTAAAAATGATAAAAACGCTTCTTGTGACCAAGGCTGCCACAAGGAAAGCATCTATTTTCAGAGTTGCAGAAAAGATTGAGGGGGGTGTGCTCTCTTTCCTAGTCACGTTGGTCCAAGGTTGGATGGTATTGGTTGTTCCGTCACAGAACGGGGGAGTGGTTGGGTGTGCAGGTGTGGAAGACTCCTTTGGTGGAGTGACGGGGGAGGTTTCCTTTTGTAGGTTGCAGAGGGTCAAGAATTCGTGCAAGTTGTTCTCCATGAGAGAGTTGCCATTGCAGTCTTGTAGTCGATGAGGACCACCTTTCTTCTTCCCCACAGCAGATGGAAGAATCCGCCACTCTCCCATGTCGATACCTAGTTAAAAGGGAGGGGGGCAAATATCTACACCATTTTATACTTAGGTCAAACACCCATAATATATTATATATTATATAGCGAAATTATCAAGTGCAGTGCCATTGCAGTCTTGGCTCATACATTCCAAAATTTCCAACCATAATACCATTCCATAGGATCCGATCTCTTTTGATCCCGCGAATCTCCGGCGCTGCCGAGAAGAGGAAGAAGCCCCATGGCGACGGCTAACCTCCCCTCCTCCTCCTCCTCCTCCTCCTCCTCTATCTGCTGCCGCCACCCGCTCTTCACCTCATCTCCCCTCTCCAAACTCCACCGCCCATGTCTTCTGCCGTCCCCCTCCCGCCTCCCCCGCCACCGCAGGGCCACCCCAACCCTCGCCTTCCAGCGCTCCGACTTCGACGGGTTTGCCAAGAAGGTGGCTTCCGGGGAGGCTCTGAGGGACGCCTGGAAGAGGGCCAACAGCGGGTTCGAGCAGGTCCTGTACGAGTCCCAGATGGCTGCGCAGCGCCTCGACCGGCAGTACTCCATCTCCACCCGTCTGGCGGATGCTGCGAGGTCGGCTGGTGAGCGGGCGCGGGAGGTCGATGTTGAACTTGGGATTGGGAGGCGGTGGCGGTCGTTCTCCGTCGACTTCGCACGCAACTGGCCCAGGGTTCGTGCTTTAGCGACTTCTTCTTCTGAATCCCCTTTTCTTAGTTTCGTTGTCATCGTCTTCTTTGATGTTAATTTTGCTGTTCCTGATTTTTTTAGAATTCTTTTTGTGCAGTATAGGAAGGAGCTGAAGGACTTTCTGGATACTCCCCTTGGAAGAAGTTTTGCAGTGAGTGTTTGCTCCATCTTTCCTTTTCAGCTTACTGAATTTCTTCGTGAAGTTGTATGCAAAATCGTTACTTTTTTCCTAAAGATAATCTCAAATTTGGGGAAAGAAACGATATGTTGAAGGAACTTGTGAATAAGTATTTGTCCATTCCAATTTTGTACAGATGAAAAAAAGGTAGTTTTGTACAGATGTACATAACCCAAAAATGACTAAATAAATTCCTTTCATGTTCTATGTGGTTCCTCAAACATTATGTCCTTTAGGTATCAGCTGTACGAAGGCGATTCCCATTGTAATCACAGAATTAGACAGTTTGCATGTGTCTGTGATTTTCTTCAGTAGAGAATTTGCATGTGTATGTGGTTTGCTTCAATAGAAATATGTGTCATCTGTAACTTACAACCAAATATATTTAGGGTCCGTTGGAACATCCTAAACCCAAAAATTAGATTCTGGGTTATTTCCAACAGCTAACTTCAAGAGTTTTTGTAGCAATCAAATGCTAGGTTATTTCTAGAATCTTGTTTGGGAAAGAAAAGGTCCATTAATAGAAACTAGCTTCTAGTAATACTTAAATTGCGTTTTTTGCCCTTTTTCAAAACCCTAACACAATTCTATAAGTCTACATTAGCCTTGAATGTTGACCAAAGTTGTATACACTGTATGTGAGAGATCAAAAGAAATTCCCACGTTAATCTATCGAGGCTGCATGTTAGCAAATATGCTAACCATTGAAATTGTTGAAAAAGAACAATTTGTAACGGTAATTTTGTTGTAAAATCTTGTCCTCCACTACAATAAATAAGCGTAACAAATGCCTCCTTCCAAGATATGAAATAAATAAATGAGGGAGAAGGTGGGCCAATCACTGTCGAAGGCCTCAAACCCCACCACCGTCAAAGCACTCGAGCTCCTCCGTCGAAGCCCTCAAACTCACCACTAATGTCGTAAGAAGGGTCAGTCATTGTTGTAAATGTCACAATGAGGATTGTTGTTGAAACCTTCAGACTCCATTATCGTTGAAGCCCTCAAGTTTTGTTGTTGAAGCCCTCAAACTCACAGCTAACGTTGCAAGGAGAGTCAGCTACCGTCGCTGTCGTCGTAAGGAGGACTAATCCCAAAGCCCGTAGACTCCACCACTGTTGACGCCCTTAAGCTCTGTTGTTGTCATTAGGGTTCAAAAGGAGGAGATATGGAAGGAAGAGAAATGGAAATGGAAATAGAAATGGAGAATTATGGTCAGTGGCATGGATTGTAAATACCAATGGCATTTTAAAGTAAATGTTTAAAAAGAATAAGGATGTTAAAGACATAATGGTACTATTTTCTCTAGTTTCTACCAATAACTTCCTTCCATCAGTTTCTTTAACTACACAAAAATACACATGGATTGTCCATCTAGTAGTTGTACCTTTTGAGAGAAGTGAAATGGCAAATACCTGTTTGGAATTACTTCTGGGTTTTTTTAGCTTCTATCATAAACTAGTGGCCAAGATCTAGGTAGAAAGGGGTCCAAATGGACCCTAGCTTTGTTGCTTCAAGAGTTTTAACTCACACATTGCATTTGTTACTTTCACACTTGTCATGCATGTGAGATGCCCAATAATGTATACGATCCAGATCACACTTCTTTTTTGTACGTGTTCAAATTGATTCTTCCCAACTTTGACATACATCATGTCAGCAAGAAATAGTGAATAGTAACTCCCAGCGATGCTTTGTTAGTGGCTTAGTTTGATGGTAACATGGTCTAGGAGCTAGGCCTAGACAGGTTCAACTTGCCTCCATGTCGTTTCACTAGCATGTGTCCTACATGTGCTTGCTTATGTTGGTTGTGAACTTTTGATATTTTAGACGAAGTTTTCACATGTGAATGAGGTTGACGATAACAAACTAAACAAGCATATGGTGTGGACCTCAATATATCATTATAACAATTGATGTTAGTATCATGGTTGATGATCACAAATATTATTTCTATTGGAGAAAAGTAGAGACCGAAAGTGTGTGAAAAGTAGATCAACTTTATTATCTCTGTGGAAATGTTTGTTTAGTGGTGGATACATTTGCTCTAGCTTGTAAAAGAGAATGGTTATGCGCAAATACACTATGCACATAACTGTGGATCCACTATAAATACTGTATTGGCCTTTTTGCTCAGCTAGAAATGTTTATTTAGCTTAGATCAACTTTATTATTTCTCTTTTTGACAAACTTATCCAAGTAACATCAATAATCAACCCATTGAGATTTCCCAAGGAATTTCCTAAATACAAAACTAAGATATTTGATTAATATAAATCTGGAATGTCTTCAAACGGAAAATGAAAATGGCTATGGAAGGGGACCGCAGGCTTAGGCAATGTGCCAAGAACTAAAATATCTACAAGGAAATTCAATAAGCTCATCCATTCCATCACTCATTCTTTCCTACAAGCACAATTTGTTAATACAAAGCCGTGGACATAGCTATCAACCAGTCTCAGATAGGGTAAAGAAATCAGATGCCTTCCAGGAACTGCTTTAGTTATGTAATGCTATCATTAGCAAAGTGAATGGAATCCTTTTGTTGGTTTAGTAGGATAAAATAAATTCTATAAATTATTTAGAATTTTGATAACCCAGTTTCCTATATATTTGCTTTCTTGCTCGGCTAGAACTGTTTATTTCATATGGGTATGACTGTGGATATGTCTTGCACTCTTACTTTATGCCCATAAATGTAGTAGCAACATCTTGCCTACTTGATTATGCATTAATGCTTGATCTTCTTTTTCACATTAGCAGTCAGAGAAAGAGGTTATAGAGATGGGAGTCATGTCTTTAATTGCCACAAGGAGATGATTTTGGCTTTGATATTATCTCCATTAGCCCAATCTTATTCTAACTCTCAAGGCTTTGCTCATAACTATTCTCTTTCATATCTTTAGAAGTTAACTATAAAACCTGCTTATCAGAAAAGACCAATTTGTAAATTGTTTATTCTCTTATTACAGACAATCTTCTTCCTATGGTTTGCACTATCTGGGTGGATGTTTAGGATCTTAATTTTGACAACATGGATACTGCCGTTTGCTGCTCCTCTTCTAATTGGAACTTTTGCCAATAACTTAGTCATTCAGGTGAACTACTATTATTAGTATTACTACACATTTCTACATTCTTCAGCATTCGACAAAGGAAATCTGATATGTTAATTTCTCATGCATAACCCTAATTTTATTATTGTTTTCTCTCTCCATCTAATAATACACTTTTAGAATATTTGAAGACATTCTGGATTTCATAGCCATTATGTAGCGTTTTACACACTTTACTGATTGCTTATGTGATTGATTATTGTAAAGAGACAGTCTCATGTTTGAATTTTTAGAGGCTGTAGCCTTTTGCCTCACCATTTGCAATATGGAAACACAATTTTTCGTTTGTCTGTATGTTTGCCTTCCCGGTATGCATTTGCAAGAAATAAATGTTAAATGAATTATGAATTAGAATTATGGCATGTTTATGGACCTATATGGTTTTGAAGGTACTCGTTACATATTGCCTTACTTTCTCTCATATCCTTTTCGGTTGATTTTTTCAATGGAATAGGACAAGGAATATTATGATTTTCTTTTGGTGGCTAGTTTGTTAGGGACTCCACTTGCTGTAGGTTTTCTTTCTCTGTTATACAAATTTTTGTTCAACTTTTGGTCTTTTTCAACTTTAAATGGGTTTTATGTTAAGGTGAAGGTTCTCATACTAAATATCGCTGTACCCTTCTTGGTTGCAGCAAATGTTGTTTTTTAAAGCACTTGAATTCGCAAATTGATTTGTACTGAGAACACTAAATGAAACGTGGATCTCTTTAAGCCAGAACAGAAGAAATTTCCCTTATGATTGATGAAAAATTAGTATGACATTTTACCTAGTTGAATCTTTTATTTCGTCAATAATATGTGGGACAAAGCTTCCTTGGTATTCGACTTGAGAACTAATTCTATGATTATTTGATTCTAGTTTCCACATGCACATTTCCAAGCAAATTACAGCACTTTAACTGAAATGTCTTGCTGCTTTCTTGTACAGGGATCTTGTCCTGCATGTAAAAGGCAATTTGTGGGTGCCCGAAATCAAGTCATTCGTTGTGCAGGCTGTGGAAACATAGTTTGGCAACCTAAGGGTGACTACCCTAGAGGGCAAGGTGGTGGTCGCTCTTCAACTTCTGAACCTGACATCATTGATGTTGAGATTGAGGACAAAGGAAGGTAGGATTTCCTCTAGGTGCGTGATGCAGTTGAGCAATCAGAGCTTCAGGCAAAATGAGATGAGGGAACTATGTACCAGTTTGTATCGTGATACGTATATCTCAGACTTTACAGGTTCCTCATTCAATTCATGTGTATACCTAGACTTACGGAGTTTTATAGGTAACTAGTAATCTTCTTACTCAAAAAATGGAAGTCATGCCCCTTGATGTGTACTAGTTGCATTGCATCCTTCATTGTAATAATTCCGTGATGAAAGTTAAGAATCATCAGTTTCTTTCACAAAAGGTGCATCATCCTTTGACTTTTTAATTATAAATAAAACATGTTTGATCCTTTGAGTACTTCGACTGTTCAAGTGTTCAACTTGCAAATCCCTTAATTTCGCACTGGTTGCTGTTTTCCATCCTGAGGATGTAAATAGGTATTTGAGTAGGTTGATATTGTCGAACTTGTTGAGAAGGATTGCTAGAAGGCTTATATCAGTTGTTGGGATGGTACTTTCTTTTCTTGGAGCAAGTTAAATAGCACTAGATAACGGATGGCTGTCGAAACACTGTGCATCCAAAGAGTTACAGGAGACAAGCGAAAACAGTTCAGAAGCTCACACAGGAGCAAACAAACCAGCCAAACATCTCAGGAGCGAACAAACCAGCCGAACATCTCAGAAACGCACGCAGGGGCAAACCAACAGAGACCAAGTTCAAAACAGACAACCAGAAGTGCATAAACCAGCATTAACAAGCAGCTGCAAGGGTCGAAGAATCCTTAGCGTCCCTCCGAGCATCCGCCTCCATGTTGAAGTCCACTATACCTGCACCAAGGGAGGGAGAGAATGCAGCAGCAACGGTAGAGGCTGTGGGCGCATCAGCAGGTGCAGCAGAAGGTACAGACGAAGTCATGCTGCAGCAAAGCCACCAGGTGGCATTGGGTCAGCCAGAGCATGGGGAACAACAGAGTTTACATTAGGCAGCTGCAAAGAGGAGATGCAACCATTGGCGCCCCTCCAGAAAATCTTGACCTTCTTAATGTTGGTGGGAGTAACCGACGCATCACCACCTATAGCAGGGATCAAATCTGCCCATGAAGAAGTCATGTCAATGATCAAATTGAAAGACTGAGACACACAGGGAGAGATGGGCGTTTCAGGATGGGCCGACTTGTCGAGGGGGTTGACCAGGTCGATCCTCTCACAAGCTGTGGGATCTTTCACCATAGGCCAACCCTCTCATAAGTCGATCTGTGTTTAATTTTTGGGGGTAGATGTCTCTAAAAATGAAATTATTCCTAGACAATGGATCCCACTGTTTGTAAGAGGATCAGTTTGATCGGTCCCCTCACAAGTTGGTCCATGCCAATTTTTTTTGGGAGAGATGCCTCTAAAAATGGAATTATTATAAACATTCCATATGATCAAATAATGTTATTAGCAATGATGCGCTAAGCTTCAAAGTTCAAGTTAAACCTATTGAAAGAGATTTAGGAAAAAGTTCCAAAGCAAAGAAGTAAAAGAGCAATATAAAAATAAATGAGAAGCATTTTCATCATCTAAAGTTACAGAAAGAGTGTAAGGTCTAACCAATCCACCTCTTTTGAGAAGGTCGATCTTGCTCAAGATCCTATCATGAACCGTCAACCAAGAAAAGATTTTAACCTAGAGAGGTAAAGGCACCTTCCAAATCTATCTATGGAACTTAATTCTAATACCTTTATCATTTATAAAGTTACAGCAAGACTTAATGGACTAGTTACCATTAGTGGCAGGGACCCAACTAACCTTGTCCAAGGAGTAGGTGAGAACCACATTATTGATTCTCTCTAAAAATAAGGGCAACCTAGTGAGGGGAATGTTTAGGTTATCATAGAAAAATCTATGTTGATCTATCAAGAGCAAACCATGTGTTTAGCAAGAGTTAGCTTCTTATCTCTGTCCTCTCGTACAATAATAAAAAGGTTTGGGAAGAAGTTTTTAAGAGACCAAGATTCATCCCAGATATTACACCCAAGCAAAGATGGAAGTGCCATCACGAGGAGTAAAAGCAAGTCCAGAGTTGATGAGAGGGAAGAAATCAACAATGCTTCTCCAAAAGGGGGAAATAAGATTCCTGCTAGTGTTAAGGATACTATCGAATACTCTGGTAAGATATTTGGCATTGATGATATCTATCCATTTCCCAGGAGAGTTCCCCCAAAGGTTCCAGATGAGCTTCCCCTTTAAAGCTATATTGGAGTGAAGATTAATGATGCCTTAGTCCATCTTGGGCCTTACTCCTACAAATCCTAGCCCATCATACAATATGAAAACCAAGAGAGTCTCTTTTGCCAAGGAATTGGTGACAAAGAGAGTTAATTTTGTGCTCCATTGATCTTGAGAGATGAAGATTTGAGAGTTAATTTTGCCAAGGATGAAGTTATGAAGAGTAATCCATTCCCTAACAGAGAGGAATCATCTCTTCCAATTTTTGAGGCAAACCGTCGTCTTATCAAAAGTAGAGTTCCAATCCTTAGCATTAGGAGTTTGATAGTGAAGAGGCAAACCAATAAGATAGTTAATAGGGAGACATACAATGACACAATTGAGCGCCTCTTTGTATTTGGATAACTCCTCATTGGTAATAATGATGTCAATAGCAAAGGACTTATGAAAGTTTATCTTTAGATTGGAGAAAAGTTGAAAGCAATCGAAAATAAACTTCAAATTAATAGCATAATGCTCTTAAGGCTGCAAGTACGTCGAATTTCACTCGTTAATCTGACCTGACTCAATCCATTAGGAATAGCTTAGGATAAGGATTTTGTCCATTCGTTCACCTGCAAAACCGTTATCTGTTAACTTGTTACTCACTTAATCATCCTCTTAGTGGGTAAGGTTAAAAGTAGACTGCTTTAAGTCATCCGTTAACCTATTGATCTGTTGAATTATGGAGTTATGTTTTATTATATTCTTAATAATACTCTATACTTTTAAATTATAGATGGTAATTAAAGTATTTTGTGTTTTGTTGTACTGTTGAGAGTACTTTAAATCTTTGAATCATCAATTATATATGAATGATGTGGATAAATAATATTATATTTATGTTTTTTTTAATTTTATTATTATTCTTAGATGAATTAAATGAATCAACAATAAATGATGATGTTGTATTATGATAAATTATAATGTTGGAATTATTCTTATTATATAATGTTAAATTTATTATTAA
>JAMKQA010039874.1:0-21627 GCA_024699735.1 Posidonia australis | reverse complement strand
AGTCGGGCTCAGTGGGCCTGAACGGGCTTCATGGGCCTAAGTGGGCTTGTGGGTTCAATTTGGGCTTAATGGGCCCATATGGGCCTCGTGGGCCCAAATGGGGCTAAGTGGATTAAATGGCCTAATGAGGGTTTGTGGGCCCAAATGGTCTCAACCAACGTTCAAGTTCAACCACCAGATCCTCATCCTGCAAAATTGGAAATTTGGGGTGTCTACAATATCCGTCGTGGCACACGAACACTATCGATTTGAGTAGCTTCAACAGAGCATAGATTTGCCAAACTTCTTACAAGGTCAGTGTCAGCTCTACCTAGCCAAAGTAGAAGACATGGTGCAATGGTTTTCAGAACCATGAGGCGGCACACAACAGTGTGGACGTGGAATGGAGGGGTTGATGAAGATTGTTTTTGTTTCCATGTACGTCAATGGCCTTGGCGGTGATCACCACTTGTCGATTTGATGAGCTAGCTGACAAGATGCCTACGGGATATAATGGTGGATGTGGGTTCTCGATTCATTAGGTTGGCAGCTGTAACATCTGTACCTGATTTTCCATTTAATGTAAAACCATGGAAATTGTTGTATTATTTGAATATGGTTTATTAATGAATAGTCAAATGTTGTGGTCTCTCTCTATGTTTTGGCTTCGCTGATTGTATGTTCTCCTAGCTTTCTATGAACCTGTATGTGCTCGTGGGCCGTGTGGGTGTGTGGGACCCACTTGGAGTTGGCTTGGACTTGGTCAAAGGAGTCCAATCACACATTATGCACGAGCTCTTCTCCTCCATGTCCATGACACCTACCATGAGGGGGTTTCTCGTCCCATCCCCCCCTAGGCAGTGAGGTTGGCGGGAATCCAGGGGAGTCGCAGGCGAGGAGGTGGTGATAAAAGGGAGGCATGGTGCATGGTGTGGAAGGCGAGAACCAAAGGTGGTGGAGGTGCACTATGCTATGGGAAGCTGGGAGAGAAAGTGAGGAGACCAGAGGTGTGCCTGGAGTGGGAGGTGAGCTTCGTGCCAGATGAGGTCATGCGAGTTGCGGAGGCTTGCGTCGAACCTCGTCGGAGCTAGCCGAAGGTGCACAGGGCTGGCTAGAGCTAGGTACGCGTTCCCCTTCTTCTTCTATTTCTCAGTTAAGGCATGATAGAGTAAAAGTGATAGATCATGTATAAATGATGTAGAAATCATGCTAAAATAGGGGAAATAATGGGAATGAGATGAATAACATGTTTATGATGAGATCATGCAATTTCCTATTGATTTCGTGGGATTTTGCTGATGATTTTGGATGCATGCTACAGTAACTTCGTATGAGCTCTATGCCTTTGTGATTTTCTATAGAACGGTATGCTTAATGGTTTTGTGTATGGATTGATGGGTTTTGAAGTAGACATGGAGGTCTACACCCCATGTTTTACTTGTGATTTATGCGGTAGATAAGATGGGTCCACCTTTTACTCCCATTTTGGGGAGAAGAGACGGCATATGTTGGGGAAGGTTCTCCGCAATCGCAGAAAATGGTATGCCGAACTAGGTTCGGTATGCTAAAATGCCCCAGTTGGGGTCCCCTGAGCCACTGATTCGGTCAACCGAAGGTTTTTGGTTGACCAAATGAGAGGATTTTTGACGACCGGACGAATTTGGTCGACCGTTTTGGCAGGGAACTAGTAAAACTGATAGAGATTTGAAATACCGAAATATTTCAGTCAATCGAATTAGGGATTTTCAATCGATCGGGACCCTATTTGGTATGTCAAATCAGGACCCAGAGTTGTATTAAGAACTGCTCTGTAAAATGTTAATGAAATGAGATAAATGCATGCAAAAATGTGTGAAATGTCTGGAAATGAATGATGAGATGTTTCATGTAAACATATTGTTTTAATAATGTTTTCCATAAATTGTTAAACAAGGAAATGAATGTGGACCCATGAGAGGGGTGAAAACATGGTATGATGAACCCTGAATTGAATGAGAATGTGAATGATTGGTTTTGAGAACCATAGATGAGAAATGTGAATAATGATGTGTGAGATTTATAAAGGGGTTTTTATGAATGAAAAATTGGTTTTACCAAGTGATTTGAAAAGAATATGCATGTTGTTTTAAAAGAGATTTCTGAGATTTATAGGAACCACAATTAGACCAGGGCTTGTCAATTGGGGTAGTGAGACCTCTAGAGATGTCGAGGACGTGTCTTTGGTTGTAGTTGCCAAGTTGAGGTTCGAGGTAGGAGCCTCGAGATTGTGGTGGTACTGTAAGACTCGGGGTACGGTAGACCCGGATTACCCTTAGTGCCCGTGCTGGTCGGGTCTCGAGTTAGAGTCCCCAGGTGCTCGGGCACCAGGGCATCGTGAGGACGCACTCCGTGCCTGTACTAGTGAGGATACGCTTTTGATGCTGTGGTCGGGGCGGTTGAACCCCTATGTAGGGTGGTTCACTGTGGCATTGCAGTGTGGTCGGGGATGGAGCTTTGACAACTGCTTGTGGCCATGTCAGTCGGCTGTGGCCAGGGTGATATGACCAGTTTTGAGATATGGATTGAGACTTATGGTTGAGCTAGTTTCTAGCCTTGATTCATTGTAATATGTGATAATGGAATGAATTGTGTTTTGGACTGGAAGTCTAGATAAAAATGGTTTTCCTGATTTGTGCATAAAGATTTGCTAATGAGCATGTGGTTTTAAAAAGAAAAAGAAAAGAAAGTTTTGAAATGGCATCTTTTACTGATTTTATCGAATTGCATGTGTTGGCTTTTTGGTGTTGACAGTTTTCTTGAGTTCTCCTAACCATATAATGTTTTTACCAATTTTGTTGTCATTTTAGGGTGCATACTGGGTGACATTCCCGTCACTCACACGTGGTTTTTGGTTGCTTTGTCTTAGGTGCTTAGAGAAAAGTGTACTCTTGTCTGGTGCATTGATTCAAAGCCACTATTGCTGCACACAGGTCTAGGTGTTTGATTTTACTTATTTAATTTTGTCAAATTAGATTTAATTATTTACTTTGGGTAGTATCTGTACTATTGTGTAGCACAAGGGGTGTTATAGCGGCAGGATGCTTCCCAACAACCTCCTCACGCTATGTAATATTCTCTCGCTTTCAAAACAAACAAAAAACGAATCCAGACTAGTCTAGGTGTAGTAAACATTATCAAAAAAATAATAAATAACATGAATAAATAAAACTAATACTAATTGGGGGATTGTTCCCGCATGTATATGTCATGGGCTTATTCTATTACATGCAATGATATGTAAAAAAATGAAAGGGCATTACATTAAGCATACAAATGTACATCAGATATTCAGATTAAATTCAAATGATACATAGATGATAGTAACAATGTATATCGTAATGTTTAAGCATACAAATGTTCAAATATTTAGATTAAATTCAAATGATACATAGAGGAATCCAGGTTGAGGTAGGTAAACACAACATCATCCAATTGCAGCAAGTGCTCAAATTCTTGCTTGATAGAAGTTCCAAATCTATTTGTCTCGTACATCCCTTTAGGGAAGTATGCCAAATCTTCTAATTCTAAAATTGGACATTCTACCTACAGTTGCAATAATCAAGTTTCATGCATTGGCTAGTAAATAGAGAAACTAGAAGAAAAACATTATCAACACATTAGCAGTATGCCTACACTCATTGTGTCAAGAACAAATGATGTAAACATATAACAAAAAAAAACCAAATTTTGGGGTAAGATGATCTATCCAAAATGATGAAAGAGCAATAATATCATAAAAAATCATGTTTATTTTTAATCTACTATTGCTAAAATTTATATTTTTTTGGGTTAACCATATAACCCAAAAAATAGTAAGAACAAGTAAAGTTCCAACTCACAGTGTCAAGATCGGATCTGCTATTGTCGACTTCTAAATCGAGGGAATCGAGAGATCCAAAGGTTGAAGAGACCACCTTGCTGTCGTCGAGGTTGAAGAGAGAGTGACTGAATGAGAGATCAAAGAATAAGAAATTAGGGATTTATGGTTGAGAAATTAGGAGAGAGCCCTATTTATAGGCTTTGACTTACCTAGGGAGAAAGGTTGTGAGATGTCAAGAAAGGGCTACCGAAGGAGGCCAAAGGTGTGCTCTATGCACTTTGCCGAGGTAGGGCTACTAGAGGAGGGATAGAAGGAGAGCGGTAGAGAGTTAAGGAGGTTAAAGGAGGAGGTTTGCACCATCGTGGAAGTGATCGGAAAGGGAGCCATTGAGTCAAAGGAGGAGCTGAAGAAGATGAACAACAACAACAAGTGAATCGTAAGAGAGAGATGTATATAATATTATAATGTTAGAGTTTAGAGAGAGATATATATAGTATATTTTATATTTATATTGTTAAGATAAAATTACCATAATAACCCTTACATCATGGGTAAACAGGTAACCGAGTGGCAAGTAGATAATAACCCTTACCTGTACAATATGAGAACACGAGTAAAGTGGGTGATGGGTAATAGGGTAAAAATAATTTAACCCTTACCCATATAAAATGGGGCAGGTCCGGGGGGTTTGTGGATAAATACCATCCCCATTTATAGGCCTAATCACAACTAGCATACACTAGGGTAGCACAAACTTTACAACCAATATCATTGTCAAAAACTGAAATTGTGAGAGTTTGATAGAAAACATCAACCACCTCCAGCTGCAACAACGTTTTGTTAAAAACCCATATTTTGCCACATCACCTTCACTTGAGACAAAATTTTCAAAACGCAAAACACACTTGAGAACCTTTGTAACACCTGTAAACTTGTTTGCCTTCTTAATTGTCTAGTTTATTGAATTTAACTAGAGGCGTGTAATACTAGTAGTTGTTTCTAACGCACATGGGTGACGCGTAGTTCTAATGTATGTCACTGGCATATGACGGTGGCGTGGTGCCCTGTATCAGTTTCCAAACCTCAGTAGTTTGTTGTCGGATTTGGTGTTGAATGTTGAGTTTAATGATTAAATATTGTTGTTTTAAGGATGAGATGATACATAGACCATTGTGGAGATTATGATGCATAATTTTGGATAATTATTGGGAATTATTGTGGATTTTTGGGTGTGCACTTGATGGGTTAGTCTCCACTTGCATAAGTTATTTGGCTATTAATAAGTGATTACGTGGATGTAGTTTTTGTGCATGGAGTCTCTCATGCACTTAGCAATAAATACTAAATGCTTGGATGCATGGTTCAAGCAAACAATGCAAATGCAAGGGTCAACAGGAATGGTCAATATGATAATAGGTCGTCAGGGTACGGGTGGTCCCAAACTTTATAGACATATGCAAAATGCATGGATGCAATTCGTTGTGGTCAAGTGTTTTCCATCTTTGAGTGTAACCAGTACTCTTGAAAAAGGACCGTCGTCCCACAAATCGACTTGGCAAGTAAAGGAGTTCTATGAGTAAAGGATTGACTGAGGGAGTGAATTCTTCCTTTGCCAAATCAGGGTTTGCCTGTTAGTCAGAGTAACGTGTTTGTGCACATGGTATGAACTCCAAAGTTGGGAGTCCATTCTCGGTGGGACTTCCTGCAATGCCACGGTGGGACTTTGTGTAGCCTCATGATGGAACTTGATCTACTAACATGTAGTGAGATTTGTACCTGCACACTCAATTAACACGTGTTAGTAATCAAAGGTGTACCTTTTATAGTGCACATAGACGGATTGGCTAGGAAAGATATTATAGTGCTACCCTTACTCTCCAATATTTGAAAGCTAGGTGAAGGGATTAGTCTTAGCCTAAGCTAAGAGGTGATAAACTGGGGCCTGGTGGACGTCGATTGCGAGTCATCCATAGATGCTCTGAATATCATTGTGGGACAATGTCATCATGGAGAAAAATGCCCCCAAGTTGTGAAGGAACACATGAGTGGGACATTCAATTCCAAACCCTAGAGAGTCGATTGTTGCATCATCGACTAGACTATTTCTAGTTTCCTTACTAGGTTTTCACTTGTAGGTAAGGTGGATGGCACTACTTATTTGATTTTTTTTGGTTTTCTAATTTTTTGGTGTTTTTTGGATTTTCTATTTGCTTTGGATTTTTTTAGATTTCTTTAATGATGATGAGGAGTGTGGTCACAGTCCTCCCTCTTTTCCATTTAGCTTTACTATCCCGTATTATCCAAGGTGAGAGAGTTGTCCTTTTTTGCCATGCTTTAACCTTTAGAGGACTTAAGAATTTTTATTGCCTTTAGTTGATTATTATCTCCTTTATTTACTCAGTCCTTCAGTTTCTAGGGTTTTCTTGTCCCTTACCCATATGTGGGGGAGACTTAAGGTTCAACAGGTTCTTGACGTTTGCTTATAGCTCTAGTGCTGCTCGCTAGTGGTTGGCCTTAATGCACCTGTAGTGTTCCCAAGGGTTTTTCCTATCTTTTTGGCTTTCTTTTCTTTTCTTTTTTTCTTTTTCTTTTAGGGTTTCCCTCTCTTGTTATTTTCCTGTAGATGCCTACCCATCACTGTCTTCTTGAACATATGCTATGATAGCACACCTACTTGTCAGTTTTCTCACCCTCATTTTGAGTACCCGTTTATCACTACATTCCAGATTTATGCTATAAGGGCGTACTGGACTTTTTGTGCACTCTCCTCTTTTGGGTGCATTCTAAGTCGTTTAGTTTTGATGCGCTCACCCATCACAACCTTCTCAAACTTATGTTAGGATGCCATGCTATACAGGGCGAGCAGGTTTTTATGATATGCCTAAGCTCTGAGCCTACTTTGCTCTTATCTCCCTATGTATGGTATAGGTGAGTGTAGGACAAAGTTTGTGTTATCCTAGTTGTTCAGCTTTCTTTCTATACCGGAGACAATTCTCTTCCTTAGTTGATACTAGGTCTTGGGTTCTCTCTAGGCCTTAGCATGCTAGTTAAGGGAGTACTTCTAGAGTACATGTTACTTTCATGGATCTGAAGAGATCTTCAAGTCATCCTACTAATGGGTAGACCTTCCTTTGGTGTTACATCCTTTGCTTAAGAAAACCATGGATAATATTTTGGTGGGTCTACTTAACGCTCTAAGTGGTTGGGGTATGATCCACACTCATCAATCATTTAGTATTATTGTTCTTATTTGCTTATCATAGCACTTAAAGATAACAAAGATAAATAAAGGAAATAACAAAGAAGACAAGAAATTAAATATTTTATTTACAAGTTTTTGATCTTAAATAAGACCTGGTGTCCTAGTCGGGCTCGGTTGAGTTTGTATCCCCCTTCCAAGATGGAGGGATATACTTTTGGAGCAGTTGTAGGAGCCTACCCCTGGCATTGAGTACTTGGGTACTTGTTAATCTTCTCATTTTTCCTTCAGTTTGCACCCATCTCTGGCCTTGTTGGGATCGCAATTGGATTCTTCTTGACTCAATTCTTCAGACGTGCCCTTAGTGGCTTAGTCTTTCTATGAAGGCTTCATTAGGCTTCCCTGGCCACTAAGTTCATAGATGCCCCTGATGGGCTCCTCCAGTCTTTCCATAAGATCTGGTGGCTTAGGAGGAGGCTCATCTCTGGCATGGACTTCCTGAGAGTACTAGTAGAGTAGGTTGATTGCTGCCTCTTTGTTGTACTACTCTTGGTTGTCATACTCATCATAAACGGGTAGCAGCTCTACTCAGTCATCTACATGGGCAAGTTCATGTACCAGATGGGTGTGCAGGGTCCTTGCTTTGTCAAGCTTGATGGCTGCTTTTTCAACAAAGGTTGCAGTAAGCGTATCGTCACATCCTACAGTATCTAGGGCTGCCATCTCTTGCTTTAGCTTTGTATGGTCTTCACTAGGCAACTTCGAGTCAGGATCTACTTGTATGCTCTTGATGGTCACCAGCTTTGGAGTTGCTAGCTCATCGTCTTTGACCTCCACGTGGACTATTGGAAGGCTGGGTTGGGGATGTTGATGAATCTTGTATTGTTTTCCTTGACTTGCCCTTAACCTTGCTTTGAGCTTGGTCCACATGATTTCCCCCTCATCATTCAGGTCATGGATCTTGTCCTTGACCGTGAAACACTCCTCAAGAGTATGCCCATTCTTCTAATGGTATGGGTAATACTTGGACAAGTCTGCATTAGGAGCATTTGGAGTTGGAGCTAGAGGCTGCAAATCTCTGTTTTCCACCAATATTCTGAAGACATCGGCGAGCGGGTATAGAAGTGGTGGGTAGTTTTGTTCTAAGGCCCATAATGTTGAGATGGAGGGATAATGTGGTAACTCTTCTGCCTCTATTGTTGCCCCTATTGGTCATAGACTTGGTAGTTTGAAGGTTGTTGGTACTGATATTGCTAAGGTTTCCATTGAACTAGTTGCTGCAGTGGTTGATACTGGCATTGCCCTTCATGTTGTGACTGGGCAAGTTGATTCTGATATTGCACTAACTACACTGGCTGCCCCTAGCATGGGTGGTGACCTGAGCCATGTCGCTTGTGACGCCCTCAAATGTATACCCTATGGTCTTCTTCTTGCCCCTTCCTTAAGACTCTAGAAATGGTAGGTCCTCATTGTTGTGGAGGACCCTTGTGACTCATTCGTATACCTGGGAGTATGTTTGGAATTCACTCATTAGCAAGCTTGTTCTCAGTGCTCTAGTGGTATTCCAGGCTATGGCTTCGACTACCTAGTTTTTGGGTATATAACAATCTGATCTAGTAGCCATGTCTCTCCACCTTTTGGCAAAGGTAGTGAAATCTTCACTTGGTTTCATCTTCTCAACTAGGAGGTTACCAATTGTTGGTTTGTGCTGGATGCAATGGACATATTGTTGTAGAAACTTATCCAGTACAATCTTGAAGTTACTGAGGTCAAATGTTGTAAACGTGTTGAACCACCTTAGTGCCTCTCCCTTCAGGCTTTTAAAGAAGAGGTAGACCCTAAGCTAGTTATCATCTTGATAGGGCAGGACATCCATAGTAAAGGTAGCCAAGTGATTCTGTGGATCGCTTGTCTCATTGTAATTTTGTGTCTTAGGCATCTTGAATTCGAGCGGTGGTATGAAGGGTGGGAACTTGGATGTATCAGAGCTGGCCAATGCCTTTTAGATTACTCTTGCCTCTACTAGTGCATTAGAAATCATCCTTTCAATATCCTAGCTTTGAGTGGCTGACTGTCCTTAGCCTTGGTACCCTTGAACTTGTTGGAATTATTGGTGTTGAGAGGTACTATGTTGAGGAGGGAAGGAAGGTTGAGCTGAAGCATATGAGAATTGAGATAGAGTGTGGTAGGATGACCATGGTTGGGCTGCCCTTAGGTGATGATTTGAGTGATAGCTCAGTGGGGATTGTATAGCTTGATGGGCAAAAGGGTAGACTAGTGTTGTAGGCTATTGCATGGAATATTGTGTGGATCGACCTTGTGTTGGGAAATTGATGGTTGGGCTTGGTGGCACCGTGAATGTGTTTCCCATGAGAGGTTTGGTCAATGGGCCCTGATTATGATTTGGGAAAGGAAGTCCATGCCTAAGTGAGACTTGAGGTCTAGAAGGGATAATGGGCCTTGGTAAGATTTTAAATTGGTGGGCTGGACTGGAGGCTCCCTTAAGGAATTGGTGTGAGTTGACTGATGGTGGGACACTCCAGGGTTGGGAATAGTTTAGCTCTCCCCCTCCTTCACTCCTTTCATTGAATGACCAGCCTCCACTAGAAGTCTAAGTGTTGAACAGGAACTCATGCTGGCCCATGGAATTGTTAATTGTCGTGCTTGAAGCAACAGACATGTTGGGGTAGTTGGTATAAGAATAACGTGCTTCTACCATCTTTGACCAGTCTTCTCTTGTTGAATCTTGTTTACAAGACTATTACAAGCTTTTGAATAGGAAATATAGACTCTTGAAATGGAAATTACAAACTATCCTATTACAAGTTTCTAAAAATGAAAATTACAAATTCTATGTAATGAAATACAAAGGAAAAACTGTTTACAACTTGTTTAATGAAGCAAGGTAATGACCTAGGATTGCACTGATGTGTCTGCAACATGTATATACAAGCACAGATCAAGCTACCCTACAAACAAGGCACCCAGATGTTGTCTACCTGATGTCCATCAGACAGGTAAACAAAGTGCTAGTCAGATAGGCGACCAGATTGCCTATCTTTTCTAGCAACCAAGGTCTGTCTTGGGTAGGCTGCATGGTCAAACAAAGCTAACTACTTAGACAAATTTGCAAACAAACGCTAATTTTACTTGTTATACTAGTTAATTGATGGATTAATTAAGCTATGTTCTATTAGCTATTTGGGTTCCTAAAGAAGAGGGCAAGGCTTTTCTTCATGGTTCTAGGATTACACCATGGGATTGTTTTCTTCTTTGGGTACCACCTGTAGACCTTTGGGAGGTCTACAAAAGGGGCCTAGGTTATAGGTTTGTCTCTTTAAAAAGGGACCTACAACCCAAGATTCTGTCCTTAAGGTCGGTCCTAACATCTACAAAGCAATAAATAAATAAATAACAATAAAGTATTAAGTATCTACTAAGGTATATTACTAACTTAGAGAGAGAGATAGAGTTAGAAATATGCCCCTAGGACACCTTCAGTTCCCAATATAGTAATCACAACCAAACATAGAGCATGGGAGAGTGACTTGTGCTAGCCTGGTTCACCTGACTTGGTTGTTTTGACTAGACAGAGGTTCCTCAAGGAACATTAACTTTATTGTAAAAAAAATAGTTTCCACCCTATTGGTGGACAGAAAAAAGACCTAAACTTTGTAAAAAAAAAAATAAACTACAACTGGACAGGATAGTATTATTTTTATTTATTTATCTCGCTACTACAAGCCCATAAAAAACAATATAGACAAAAAATACAAAAAGGCTACATGAGAAAAAAACAATATTCCAAATCCCATCGCCTATGGAATCGACACCAATATATGTCGCCTATTCAAGGTGCGAAGAGACTCGGCGCCATAGTGATAGGCGGCTGGAAAAGGGAACTTACTAATTTCTAGAAAAAAAACCTAATAAGAAGGTCAAGTAACTGTGAAACCCCAATCGCATGACTTCTAGACTTGAAAACTACTCCTAAGCCTAAAAATAAATGAAAAGAAATACAAAGGAATGGAGGATTTACTTACATAGCATGGGGGTTGGCTTAAACCTATCCCACCGTGATTGCCAGTTCTGTGGATGTGGTTTTTGGGAGTGATGTAGAGTCATCATCGTGTCCACTCATTTTGACACCCTTTGTGATCGCCACTTGTCGATTTGATGATTGGTTGACAAGATGCTTGTGGGAGATGCAGTGGTGTTGTGGTTGTGTGGGTCTTCGGTTCACTGAGTCAGTGGCAAGATGCTGCCCAATGGCTTCCTTGTGATTTGTAATTTTCCTTTCCTTCAAAATAAACAAGAAAAAAAATCTAGATTAGTTCTAAGTGTAGTAAGCAATATCAAAAAAATAGCAAATAACAAAAACAAATGAATCTAATACTAACTGAGGGGTTATCCCCGTATATATATGCCATGGGCTATTTTAAATGAATGTAATGTATTATGTAAAAAAAATTGATTGGAAAAAAAAACTCCCTTTCACCATCGTGCACTTTAGCATGGAGTGGAGGAAGTGGAGGCACGGATGGAGCTCTGGAGGTATGCTTTGGCTCTTGGCAGGCTTGGATCTCTAGGATATAGGGTTTCGCATGGAGTTGGACATGAAGAGCTCTCTCTCTCTTAGGATCTCTCTCCTTTCTCTCTTCTAGAGTTTCTAACAAGCTCCTTAGGTTTTTCTGAATTACATCCTCTCAAACTCTTTACCTAGGGGTCTATTTATAAAGATTTGGTGGTCCAGATCTCGTCAAAGACAAGTGATAGATCAAGGGCCAAGATTAAGATAGCTTAAAATAGAAAGAAATCAGATAATCTTGCTCATCGCCTATGAGATAAGCGACAGAATCTCCATGTCGCCACTTAGAGTGGTAACGAGGCTACAGATTCCTTTTACGACTGACATGGAGAGTCAATGTTTGGAAGGCAACAATATCTGCCACATCAACCAGTTGCCTATCCATATGATATCGAGTAACAAAAAAGGCATAATTTCAAAAATTAAGATCCCAAAATATCTTCATACAAATCTATTAGCAAATAATGACCAAATCAACAATTTAATCGCCTATGTAATAGAAAGATTTTAAATAAATTCCAAATTCAATTTAAAATTAAAATGTTAAGAAAATCAAATTTGAGAATTTTAAATCTCTAAAATTATGAGAAAAATCAGTTAAAATCAAAGCTATATTAGATTTAACTTAGATTGGCAATTATTTAGATATTTTGGATTTTATCTTATTTTTAGGCATTATTTTGAATTAAATATAGTTATAACATTGAAAATGTGATAACTTATCATAAAATCTCCTTTTTGATAGAAATAAAGATAAGTAATCTTAATTATCAAGTCATCCAAATTTTTAATAATTTTCTAGAATTATTTGGCATTTATAATGATTTATATGACATGCATATATATTTAAGTGTTAGAAAATCATAGAAATTATAATAATTATGGGAAAAATCTTGATAATATTTATAAATGTCGCATATATTATATTAAAGCCTAGGATGACAAATTCTGTGGGGAGTGAAGCTCATGATGCTCGTCGCCTGTGTACGTGGCACCTAGACATCTCATCACCTAATTCAGCAGTGACATGATATATTGCCTTCTAATGTGGCGACAAGGCTCATTGCCTATCACACTAGCAACATGTTGGTCTTTCACAGTTTATCTCCAATCTTTTATCTTATTCCATAGAGATACCTTAGAACCTTGGAAATGTTTTAGAAATTTCATGAAATTATAAAAACATCTTCTTTAAGATTTAAACTACTCAAATCTCCTACTAATTTGAGTAAGGCGGGTGTGTCAGATCTACCATAGTTGATGACTCATACCTAAAATGTTCATGGGACTCAAACCTGCCACTAGTTTGAGTGTGTCAGCTCTACCACAACTAACAACTTTGAATCAAGTAAAACCGAGAAGGTTTTAAAGAAATCATGAGACATCTAAAAAATAGGTAATAGAACCTTAAGCATGTGTTCTGGGGTGCCTCGAAGGTTCCTATCCAACAAAAACTCTGGGAAATGCGAAAATGAGATATCTACAGTAGAATGATAATTTTGTAGGAGAATTATTAGAACATGACGATGTTGAGAATATTTTCTAACATACTTCTTTATTCACATGAGTAGATCTATGATACCACAAATCGAAAATAGCCATTTAGCTACAAACATTATTGGTGAGGATTGAATATAACCCTTAGATTTTCTTTGTGGAATTAAAAGGTTGTAAAGCCTTTCTTCAATTGAACCATGAAGTAGTAGCCTCCTAAATATTCTATCCTTAATATAAACACAATGTAGACACCTTGATTTTGCAGTCACTTGGCAGCAGGCTCCTCTAGAAAGATGCTCTAGTTGCGACCACCAAAACCCTAACTTTCCGACCTAAACCCACAAACCCACTCAAGTCCACACAAGCCCCATCAGGCCCACACCAGTCCACTCTGACCTAATCAAAATTAAAATCAAACAAAACTCATCTTCCAAATTAATCAGATAAAAATCCCAATTAAAACTAAGATCAAATAAAATCCAATTTAATCAAATAAAAACACCAATTAAAACCAAAATTAAATAAAATCCACTTAAAATCCAAATTAATCAAGTGAAAATCCTTATCAAAGTCAAAATTAAATAAAACCCACTTAAAAGCATTTAAAATCCAAAATTTAATCAAGAAAAAACCCTAATTAAAACCAAAATCAAATAAAATTCATTTAAACCACTTTAATCCATTTAAATTTAGGAAAAAACCAAAATTAAACTCAAAACCCTAAAAACCCTAATTTAAAATTACTTAAATAAACTCAAAACCCTAATTAAACTAAAAACCTTAATTAAAATCCAAAAAAAACATAATTAAACTAAAAATTCTAATTAAAACCCAAAAGCCCTAATTAAAACCGAAAACCCTAATTAAATTAAAAACCTTAATTAAAATCCAAAAAACCCTAATTAAGCTAAAAACCCTAATTAAGCTAAAAATCCTAATTAGAATTGAAAAACCCTAATTAAACTAAAAACCTTAATTAAAATCCAAAAAACCGTAATTAAACTAAAAACCCTAATTAAACTCAAAATCCTAATCAAAAGCCAAAAACCCTAATTAAACTAAAAAAACCAAATTAAAATCTAAAACCCCTATATTAAACTCAAAACTTTAATTAAAAACCCTAATAAACTAAAAACCTTAATTAAAACCCAAAAACCCTAATTAAACTCAAAATCCTAATTAAAATCCAAAACCTTAAAACTCTAAAACAATTAAAATCCTAAAAACTCTAAAATAATTAAAATCCTAATTTAAAACCAATTTGTTAAACCTTAAACCACAAAGTCAAAATTTTCATTAAAATCATAAACCTAATTGGAAAACCTAAAAGAAAATAACCCTAACAAACCTTAAAACAAAAACTCGAAAAACCCTAAACACAAGCCCATCTACCAGGCCCAATTCAAGCCCGTACACAACCCAATCAACAACTTAGGTAATGAAGAAAAATAATTCCAGCGACGCTGACTTTTCCGACGAGTTCTCCGATAGTCAATCCATCAACTCCGACGAGGATCCCGAGATCTCCAGAGCAGCTTCTCGATCTCCCGTGACTCTGAGGAGAAGGATCAATGGCTAGAGAGGACCTCACAGGAGTTTAAAAAGGTCCACACTGATAGACTAGGGACCCCTCATTTTCCATCCTCCTTCCAATGCTTGAAACCCTTCGACACACGCTGAGAACCTAGAAGAAAACCCCAATCCTCAATCCAACCTCTTCTCGCAGTCCCGAGCAATCTTGAACCACTGTCTTCTCGCAACTCAGAACGCTCACGACAGAGGAGCGTCACCGCCAGGAAGCCGTCGGGAAACACTGCGACTCAGGTAATCTTCCGTCCCCTGGTATAACATAGATGCATTCCTGTTTCCCTATGTGATTTGTTTCATTCCCTAGCACTATAATTGGTTTTTTTTTATACATTTTTTTCCTTGTTGCATTGTCTTCCTCTTCTTCGGCAGTGGGTTCACCACCGTTGGCGTGGCTAGTGGCCTCTCAGGTCAACATAAGCACCCGAAGCCTCTCGCTTTCTCTCTCTTATTTTCCCTGAGCTTCCGTCGCCCAGGTGATGATTTCCCTGGCCTATTGTGGCCTGGGGAGCGTCGTCGCCGCCCACTACCGTTGATCGCCGCCACCAAATCCACGGAGCGAGCAAAGCACACCGACTGCGCCTCAACTGGACTGACGCCTTTGGAAGCTCCCTCGTGGTCCACCGAACGTTCCCCGATTGCCGCTCTAAAGCCTTCGCCGCTACAACACCTTCCCCGCTGTCGTCTGCAACTGTCATCGGAGCCTGAGATGGGTGGCACACTCCAGGCCACCACGGTTGTGCCCAACGCTTTAAGAAGCTTTGTCGTGCCTCCGTCAAGCTCATTGGATCCTCCGTTCGCCGCTTGGACGCCCGTAGGACCACCGCCGATGAAGCTCGCTGCCACTGGAGAAGAACGATCGGGGGTGACATCGACCCGTTATTTCGATCGCTGGATGGATCATCGACGCCGATAGATCTCCTCCTTTTCTTGCTTTTCCCTCACTCCGATGAGGGATCAGCCGATGGGGAGGCCTTGGATGGCCTCCCCAGTCCTCTATCGTCAGTGATCTTCGAATCGCCGGTGGCCATCGTTTTTATTTTCTTTTACCTTTTTCCTTGAGTTTTTTTAGAGCATTACAATTCAATCCTGATATTTTGTACTTTAACCCCTAGATTTTTATTTTCGTTTCTTTTGTTTCTCTGTAAATATTGCATCATGTCCCATGAAATTTCTTCTTTTCATTTTTTGTCCAGTGAAAATTTGTTTTATTGCAATTGAGCCCTTGAAATCATGTTTTCTTTATAATTAAGTCCTAAAATTTTGCGTTTTGCCCCTAGAACTTTTAAAAATGAATTTTCTCTATGAAACTTGCATTCTAACCCTATAAAACTTCAAAATCACACTGATCAGCATAAAAGTCTAATTTTTATCACATTTAAGCCTTGTAATTTTGCATGTAGGCCCTTGGGTTCTTAACATACAATCCCTGAGCATAGGAAATTTGCATCTAGACCCTTAACCTAATTTTAAATCCATCATTTAGGGTTTTACTTGTTTTCTCACATATTTTTGATATTTTCCACTTATTGCATTTCATATTTTGCACTTAACCATAGATTTTATTTAAAAATCATGTTTGCATTGTAAATTGATCTTTAGTTTCATATTTCAGTCACATTTGCGCTTATGTATGAATTTCGTACATTAGACCCTGAGTTTCAGGAAATTACCAAGGTGCACTTCTCACACATCTCAGTGCCATAGTTTCATTTGATCCATCATCTGCACACTAAGATTGAAGCCATTGAATATATTTTGGTCTAGGTTTTCACCCTTTTTGTGAATTTTGCATTTTGATCCTTGTACTTGTCCTTTACTGTGTTTACATCATTTTATAGTTTTTAAGACCATGTCTTTTTAATGTTTTCTTGCAAATAACATTTTCCTGACATTTCGCATATATTGTGGATATCTCAAACCATGCATCATCCCCATACATGCATTTATCACTTTTGACCATTAAAATGACCAAATTGCCCCTATGCCACCAATTCATGCACTTGCATTAAGTCATGCATAACCTTTCTCTAAGTCATTCCACAGCACCTTTACACATTTAGGTACATATTCATGCATTTTGCATAGTTTTCATCTTATTTGCACATTGGCCCATCCTTTTCGAGCAAGTCAGCATCTCATGTGGTTTTCCATGGATTTGTTCCTTGTTTCGTTTTCAGAATCCATCACTAGACATTCGATTTGATTTCCTTTACTCCGACGTTTTGTATTTTTCAATTTGATTTGGATTTCATTGCCTGAGGGCATACATTAAATGACTGAAAGGCTCACATTGGCCCCATCACGGATTATTTTCCTTTTTTTTGATTTTCCCGACCTTTTCTATGATTCCGATGACTTGGGTTGGCCCCACTTTTGATCTTTTTGATATCCGTATGGTTTCCCTGAGCATTCCTTCCAAAAACACCGTCATTTTATGTGATTTTCTTCACATGTTGTTGTTTGCCTATTTTACGTGGACTTCTTCGCAATTTTTTCATCTTGGTTTCCGTGATGTTTTCCATGATTCTGATGATTTGCGTTGATTGCTTTTTTGATGCTCTTGATGGTAGTGTGGTTTTCTAGAGCCTTCTGTCCAAAAACACCGTCATTTTATGTGAATTTCTTCACATGTCATAGTTTACTTATTTTGTGCTGATTTCTTCGCAATTTTCCCGTTCGCATTTCCATGACGTTTTCTACAATTCTATTGAGTTGTGTGCATTTTTTATTCTCTTGAGGTCTATATGATTTATCATTCCATTCTCGCCAAAAATCTCGTCATTTCATGTGATTTTCTTTGTCGTGTTGTATTTCATGATTTCATCATTTCGTGTGGATTTCTTCGTTGTTTCTGCATACCATCATGCACATCCATCTAGTCTTGACTTGGCATTTATATTAGTGTGACTAGAGCACAATCTAGGTGTAGCAAACATCCATTCAACCCCTAGCAAGCGAATTGGACTAGAAAGATCGAGTTTCTCAGGCGTACGGGGGTTCCTAACCCCTTCTCCATGCATAATAGGAATCCTTACCCATCCTCTGGTTTGTGGACATCTGGCTTTCGTGTTTGCATCTCATGCATTCATTTTTTGTGATTTGTTTGTGGTTTTTCTCGTCTTTCCCCTAAAAGACTAGGTGGCGACTCCTTTCTTTTTGTTTTATCCTATCTTGTGCCTTCGCCATCCTAGCATGGTTGTGGCCTCCTCCCTCTAGTGAGACTCTGCGTCGGATCCCCAGGCGGGCATGGTCACAGAACTGGCGACTCTGCTGGGGAGCACTAGATTTCGGCTTTCAAGTTTGTCTTTTTCGCTTGCTTTTTGAGGCTTGGGCTTCACATACTTGTTTGTTTGCCTTGCCTGTGATTGTTTGCTTACTTAGTGTGCCTTTCACACTTTCTTTTACACATTTTTGCTCTGTCATTGCAGTTGCATGCCACATGTTTTTTGATGTGATGGATGTTTTCTTTTCACAATCATGATGCCACGACACTTGCACATGCCCTAATCGTGCCTTTTGCTTGTTGATTGCTTGCTTGTCTGCCTTACTTGTGTGTTTTCCTCCCCTTTCGCACTTGACATGCCTAGGAGAGTAGAGACATGTTTGTTTCCCCTTTCTAGTTAAAATAAAACACACAAACTCAGAGAAACAATTAATAAGGCAAAACTAGACACCAAATCAAACTCTTCCCCCTCGTTAATAAAATGCAAGTAAAAGACACAAAAGCATATTGCTTGATTGATCATATAGGGCATGCATCTTCTCCCCTGAGTCCACTTACAGTTTACGAAGGACAATTCTAGTCGCCCGTTCTATAGCTTTGGCGTAGGACGTGTTGCTGGTTTGTCCCTCTTTGTCAGGGGTCGTGTCGGTGTTAGTAGACAGTACAGCTCCATGCTACTGTAGGAGATGAGGCTACCAACGCACTACTCGTTCACTGCCTGTGCTTTGGCCAAGATTTAGAGCGGGGACCTTTACTCTTTAGTCTATGTCGGAGACCCATTTACCCATGTGTGATCCCCGAGTAGATGGCCTTTTAGGAAACACTTAGTTGGTGAGAGAGAGCATATTAGCTGCATCCATGTGCATGGATGCCATTCACGCCACCTTAACAACTACATCTTGTTGCTGGTTTTAACGCCGATAGTGTTCTTTTTTTTCAAGTAGAGCATGAGTTCCTTAGCCACTGCTCGAATGTTCCTGTCTTGATTCCCTTGTTTGCGATGCTTCGTTGTTGACCATCTTTTCCCTAGTTATTCGTCACTTTGACAATAGCTCATCTTAGGATTCATCCCCTCATTTTCCACCGTAGTCCGGTGCTCACCCATTCCCGATCAGTCATGGCCTAGTGCAGTAGTGAGTCTTTGTCCACCATTGTTGCTCAGGAGGGCACTCCATTTTCGGTCCCTTCTACCCTCACTGTGTCTTCATCTGTTCACTCTGTCCCCTTTGTGCATCACAAAGGTTCTGTCTCCTACCCTATGGGACATCCACTGACCTTGGCTAGTCTGGAGCTAGGCACTGAGTTTATCTCAGTGACCCCTGCTCGGGTTCCAGATATATCACTGATGGCTTCACTTCCTCAGGTTTCTTTCTTCTTTAGCACTCAGCCCACTATGGCGACATCCCTTGTGGGTTCCATGCCTCCAAGGAAACCTGTATCCGTCAGGGAGGCGACCGCCAACCCTACGGATTCCAGGACCTCTGCTATTTCGCAAAGGTGACACTCCCACCGCATTTCCAAATCCCAGATTTTGAGAAATACAACGGTAAGGATTGCCCCACTTCACATCTTAGGGAATATTGCTGAGATCTCGCTCAGGTCCAGACTGACGAGATGCTGCTATGACCATGCTGGTGGAATCCTACACAGCTCTCCAAGGTGCGTGGAAGTACACGAGAGGAGTCCCGATATGGTCACGGCGAAGATGGTGAATCCGGAGACGGAGATTGGACTCGGAAACACCAAAGAAACATAAGAAAAGGATATGGAAAAGGAGTTTCCACCTAGTCTTTTAATGGAAAGACGAGGAAAACCAAACAAAAAGGACAACCTAAAGAAATCATGGCGAAGAAAACAAATGTATGTGTAGACACCCCGATTTTGAGGTGATTCATCGATAAGATTCCAGATGTTGCTTTGGATGTGGCTAAACTTTGAACCAACCCAAACCCATAGCAAGCCTGCAGCCCAATTAGAAACCAGCAGCACTTTTATCTAGCACACCTAGCAGATGCATCTAGCTGACGCACATCCCTACCGCACACCGCTGCGTAGGCTACGACTGTTGGCCTTCCACCTTCCTTGGTTGTTACCTCTAGCAGCGAATATGCCTTGGAATCTACCAGGCTCTTCGTCTGCGAGGCCCTCCTCATTCCATGAGTTAGCTTTGAGGAGATCCCTATAAATAGAGGTCCATAGGCAACCATGAGAGCACGACTTTTTTTCTAGAGAGACGACTCTTTTCCTAGAGAGAAAATCCGAAGAGCTGAGAATCCTGAGTAGAAATCCTGCAATCAGCCATCTTCTGCTCTAAAACCCGACCTCTGCATGAGCCTCTCCACCAATCCAGCAACTTATTTTCATTCCTCGGAGCACCCTCTTGCTTCCTAGAGCCTTCCAAAGCAACAAGGGTTTTCTTATCTCTGATATTGCAAGAAGGAATACTTCGTGAGGTAGGCTTTCTACCTCCATTCTTTTTTTTTTTATGTCATTTCAGTATTTGAATGAAGCATGCTTAAAACCTTTCGTATGATCTGATTTGTTCCCTGTCCAAGAGGTTTTTATGATAACATGCTCGCATTCTATGCAAATAATCTCCATGCTAATCCATGTTTGCACTTCTAGCATGTAATCTACATGAGCTATTGCTTCCTTGCATAATATTTTGCCATGCACCATGTCCGCACTCGCACGTTGAAGCACGCATATTTTCATCATTTATACATGTTTTGATTCGTTTTGTTCAGATCATGCTGGTTCTTGAATATTTCACACGTTTTCATGCATGAACCCATCAATTTGTTTTTTGGTTTCAAATGCTTTGTTTTCATGATGATTATTGATCCTATGCACTCGCAGCATGTTTTCCAGTTTTATCGTGGCATGAGCCCTTTTAGTACTTGCATGAATCCTCCTTGCATCTCTGCTGGGTGGGTTCTGGATCAGGTTACAGTCTGGTCTAGATTCCCTAGGACGCACCAATCAGGCGCACCCAACCCGCACACCAGTCTGACGCACTCAGCAGGCGCACCAGACTGGCCAGAGATCAGCACCTGCATTTTTACGACTTTACTTGCATGGCTTTATCGCAAAGTTTTAAGCTTGTTTCTTTCTGATTGATTCTTTGGTTTGCTGAGATGCCACCTGTGTGTTTTCAGCTTTCAATCAAACTGTTTTCCATTTGTTTTCACTGCTTTGTTATTCAGCTCCAGGTTGAGTCTGGTAGACTGGTTGCACCTTACTCCCTTGTGAGAATCATGTGTATCAGTCCATGATCCAGAGCCTTGGTTGAATCATTGCTTTCTGCATCTAGTTCACATAGATGAGATCTTGTGTGAGGCTTCAGGCCCTTGAGCTCAAGATCATTGCATTGCATTTGCATTATTAAATCTTTTAAAGTTGGTTTTCCAAGTTTCTCTAGAATGATTTTTGTTGTATGCTTTTCCAGAGTGCACCCTCTGATGTTTTGCTTTGCCTGGCTTTCTGTTTTTGCCTCTGCATGCATTACTGGCCCACCTAGACGCACATAAGTGGTGCACCAGTCTGACGCACCAAACAGGCGCGATGGCCTGTTTTCAGTAGCACACAGCATGTTTTTTCATGTGTTTTTCTTGCTTTCTCGACCCGATTTGCTTCTGGGTTTTCATCTGGTTTTCTTCCTTGATGCATTAGGAAGGCACAGATTTGTTTTC
>JAMKQA010039873.1:0-11690 GCA_024699735.1 Posidonia australis | reverse complement strand
CATCTTCTCTGTAATTCCCCTTTTATAGAAGTAATAGAGAAAGAAATGGAGACTACGAGCTTTAACATTACATAAATACCCATATTCATATGGTTTCATGTCTTGCCTGGAGATTGGGTGGCAACAATCAGGTTTCAGTTTGTATGAGACCATACTAACTGAATTTAATTAATTATATTAGTTCAGAATTTTAATGATCTGAATCTGCACTTTCGAGTTTAGATTCAGTTTTGGGGTTCAAACATTGATCTCAAACAACAAATAAAATTGATCAAAATTAAATTAGTGGAATCATCATGTGAATCATCTACTTAAATTACCAATATAAGTCTTTGAGGTTTTTTTTACCATTAGATGTGCAATTTCACTGTCCAATTTAGTATACTTAAATTGACGAATTTAAGTTCATCATCTGACTACCTTATTATTAGGTGAGTGGTTCCCTCAATTCCTTCTGACATAGTGGTTGAAATCAAGAATGTTCAAGAACAGATTGATGAATTCAAGTCCATGACTAAACGATATGTGCAGCATATATGGATTCAATTACGCAAGAAACACTTGCAAACTTGAATGTTTTATGTGATCTGCGAGATCTTTACTGTAAATTCTGTCACAATATTCTCAGTATCTCACGAGGGCATCCACTCCACCCCTATCATCAACCCATCAATTCGCCCTAATGTCGTCGGTGCTGTAGCAGTGGGTGACATGAATGGCACACACGGCTGTCCATGTACTCGGGACCATCACTCTACAGGAACCTTAAGCTTGATTCGATCACCAGGGATTATGGAAGATAGAACATCACAGCTGAAATCACTGGTTGTGACAACTACTGCTACCTTGCAAGTTTGACTTGGTTAAATGGATGCTCAAACATCGACGCTGTGGGCTATGCTTTTGCATTCATAGCCACAGTCTTTCTCATTGATGATTGCTAGATGATGCTGGACGAGTCCCATGAACAGTCAAAACTAACTGGTCCCTTGAACAGTCAAAGACACTTGGTTCTCTCTTGAATTTTCCTGGAAGATAAGAGGAAGACTAGTATCATAAAGACATTAATGGTTAAGGCTTGTGTTTGGATGTGGTTTTTTTCCACTTTTTTTTGGGTTTAGAATCTGCAGAATCGAGTTTATGGCATCAATCCTACTGCAATCGGTTACAAGAAATCTTGTTTGGTATATGAATTGTGAAGGCAAATTGTTTTTTCGACAATACCATCCATCATGCATGTTTGCAAGTGTCATGCAATAACGAGGACAATACTGTTAGGTAATAACAACAGATAATAAAGAATACAACTTTTATTTTTCACTGTTGCTTTCTAACGACACATTTTGTTATATCATGGAAGTATTTTTTCAGATGTCGGGTAACAACGAGGGCAATAATGCCATTACTGTCAAAGAATCTCACCTTAATCCCAAGAATCCATCTTTTGTGGGGATTCTCCGATCAAGCAAGATAACAAAGAGTACTGTAGAAAATCTGTTGGATTACGTCCACAATCTGTCATGTGGTGGTCGTTTGGGAAGGGATTATGTATAGAATCTGAACATGCCAATGTTACAACCTACAATCCTATCCATATGCAGCCTCAATTCATGACGGTATTAAAGTCATCATCAATTCAGCTTCCAACCAAAGATGATATAGACATGTCCAACCCACTTCTCACTTCCCTGGAGTTTGTGAAGATCCTTTTATTAGATAGAGCAATGGCGTTAAACAAAATAATTCTTCATATCCATGATAAGTTTGGGAAGGAATAACTGCTTGGTAACCTTGTCATTAGGTTATCTCAAGTGTACATAATCCAAGCGTCTACGTGATGCTCAACATCTTTAATTTTGAGTGGGTGGGTACGAGTTAGATACAAAAAATGGTGTCAAATCTAAGTAAATTTAATTCTGCTAAAATCATTATACAAGGTTTTCTGTGGAGTTCAGTAAACGTTTTTGTTGGGATATTTTATGGCCATGAAGATAACCTCTGACCAAATGGAAGATGTCTTAACACATGAAGTAAACCTCTGACCTATTCTATTTCTTGCTACCACAAATGGAGACGATATACACTAAACAGTTCAATTTTTTTCTTCTGTAAACTTGATTATTGTTTGCCCGTCAGGTATCCATTACCATTCTACAGAAAAAAAGGTCTTTACTTTCTTCCTCTTCAGGTGTTCAATGAGGGTGTTTTGGGTTTACCCAAAAATGAGTCATGTTACTGAAACTTACGCAGTCATGCTGCATATACTCACGGTCTTTAAAAAAGGACTAAGATATTGTGCACAAGTTAGCATCAGTTGTAACCAATGACAAGTAGATTTAACTTAATTAGTTGACACATTTTAACAAGTTCTAAACACTGACAAATACATTTTCTGTATTAAATTTATGTGGTTTTGGAATGGAATTACAATTTTATATTTAAACGGATATTACTTAGAGATGATATAAACTACAATATGTAAGGGACAAGTTCAAAGTTCAATGGAACCTAAAATTCCTCAATGGAATAACATGGTTAATTGAAAGAAAATAAATTCAGTATTGTGAAACAAATTAAGCATTGAAGATTGCAGAAAGTCCTCAAACTGATATCGTTGGCAATCAGTTATATGATTGCATCCCTTGTTTCATTTTCAATTAAGAGAAGGCAAATGAGTCCTCAAAGGATATGTTTGTTTACATACTATAGATGCAGGATTATGTGGCATGATAGGGGTATATCAATTGTTTATTGTTAAAAGTGAAAAATCCAAAAAAACTCATGTAAGTGAGATTTTCAAGATTATTGGAAGCTAAACCTTCTGACACATAATTTGATAATTAATCAAACATGTCCTATGATTATTGTGCATAGTTTAGTAGACAACTGGATGACATAATGAGGATAGGTAGACATTGAGGAGGAGTTTCAGTATATTTGGGGTATGAGTGTGATCTTCATGCTAATTCAAAAGGGTTGGGTGATTCTTTTGAATCATATGAGTGGATAGAAGCAAAAAACGGTGAGTAGCTAAATCCATATTTTCCTTAACTACGAAAATTTTGAATTTAACTTTGAAAGCCTTAAGTCTCATATTAGCAAATACTAGATCCTCATCCATTCAAGCAAATTCTTGGTAGAAAGTAGCATTCTGTTTTGTCACTATCCTTTTTCTTCAACATTACCTCGTGGAAAAGACAAAATACAAGGTTATTGCTTGGCTTTGTGGTCCACCTACAAGGAGTATGAACTAGAAGTTTTCCAACAAAGGTTCTTCAACAAGGCGTTTATCAACTATGGTCAAAACTAAAACGGTCTTCACTCATAAATACACAAGGGGATGGATCCCACCTATGTATTTATGAGTCAAGACTATTTTGGTTCTGACTGTAACTAAATTTTCGCCTTCTTCAACACTACTTGCGAGGTGCCTCTTCCTACATAGTATTTGGAAACAGTTTGACTATGACTTCTTACATTGTAAGGGTTAAATAATGCTTTAAACATCACTATTCCAAAGTTGTTGAAAATCTCATGTATGTAATGAATTGCACTAGGTCAAACATAGTGTTTTTTGCAAGTGTGTTAAGTAGATTCATTAAGAATCTAGGTGAAGAGCATTGGATTGCTATAGAGAATGTAATGACTTACCTTAAAGAAATCATGCATTATATGTTACACTTTACAGACTACTTTACTGTGATCGAAGGACTATGAGTTATATGAGTTTTATGTTACTCTACGAGATTCATTAAGAATCTCGTAGAGTTACTGTTTGATCTTTCATCCTTTGGAGTAAGATTGTTGGGCATTACTATTTCTTATGACAATCAAGCAATTGAGAAGTTGTTGGTAATGATTTGTACAATGAAAGGAAGAAGAATATGCAAATCTATCACGGTGATCGGCGTAATAAGTTAGGAGAATCTAGCTAATCCCTATACAAAAGGTTTCACGAGAGAATTCATAGAGAATACTTCAAAAGGAATAAGGCTAATATCTATATTGTAAACATCTATGTATTCTACCATTTAAATATTTATTATTAGTTCAAAGAGTAATTTATTAGACTTTTATTTAATGGTTCAAAGAAGAAATTGATGATTTAATGGTTTATTACACTATTTATTTATTCAGATGGAATTGGACTCCAATAAGCCTATTCTTTATAGTGCACATCTTGTTAAGGTTGGCAAGATGCGTTAATGAATCTTTATGCATCTAGGATGCATTATACTTTTGCAGGAGACACACTATGGATAGTTTTGTAGGAAGGGGTCTCAGACCTCATACAATAGTAGGGTAGTTCTGCATTATAGTAGTCTAAGGCTACAAACCAAGATAGAGTTAACACCATCAAGAGGTCTAGGACTTCATACCAAAGTGGTATTGGCACCACAGTGGTTGGACCACAGGAAGGTTTGGAATCTTATGCCAAGAAACTTTTGATTTCAATGGACTCACCTATGCAGTGTGGAGATGAGGCCATCTCCTATAAGACATGTAAACTGTTCTAAAGAACACTGGTAGACATTAGGTTTGACACAAGACCTTATCTTGTTACTAGATTAGATTAAAAAATCAGGGAGACTGTGTGTGGATTGAGAGACTGTGAATGTTGTTGAGTTCATGGCTTAGTCCACTTACATCTTCCAAGAAGTCAATGCCACAAAGGTGAGATTCAGGACTTTGGGGTATCCTAACACTGAATGCAGTTGTCTCTAAGTGGAACACTATTTTTAAATTAGTAGGGAATTGTTGGATAATCATTCGAAATAATTCAAAAATTAAAAATTAAAAATCACAATAGTTGCTCTCTTTACAAGATAATAATCATGAATTTTATATTCCCTAAAAAGAAGGAGATATAGGACATGTTTATGCACAAAATTTGATAAGAAATGGAATTCTGAAGTCAACAAGAAAGTAAGTAAAACTAATTTCCTATTGACCAAGTTTCCTATTGTTTGTACCTGTTTAGGAAAGCAAAGGAAACTAGATAATGGTTGTTTGTGCTTATCAATAAATTTCAAAGGAAAGCGAACATTATTAATCTCATAATTGTTAACTTGATACTCAATCAAATATCTAACTACAAAATATAAATTTGAGTAATATAAAAGTTCAAATAATATTGCAAGTTCTTAAAAATGAATTACAATTAACAATTATGCCATATAAAATTCATGATATTTTCACGCATTTGATGTGCTTTTCTTTCTTTTTTGTTCTTTAATTAATCCAATACCATTATATATTTTTTCTTTCTCGTCTAACTCTTGAGCAACTTCTGGAAGATTGACTTCTCAAGTTTCTTCTAATTCATTTTTAAGATTTTCAAGTTGATTTTCTTGATTTACTTTACGAATAAAATTATGAAGTAAAAAACATACTAGAACAATTCTAACTTGTCTTTCAAAGAGGAATGACATGTAACCTTGAAGAATAGCGAAACGATGTTTTACTACTTCAAATGTGCGCTCAATTATAAACATTAATTGTAAATGTCTATAATTGAAGTTCTCTGTAGCATTAGTTGGTAGTCGATCAACATTATACTCACTCAAGTGATATCTATCATCACGAAATGGACGTATAAATTCAGATCGGTTTAGATAACCAGTATCTATCAAATAAAATTTGCCTGAAAATAATATAATATTAGTGATTATTATTTATATATCAAACACATAACATGATTAAAGTTACCTGGAGGAACTTAGAAACCATTTGGCCGAGTTATTGCAAGTTGAAGGACACGAGCATTAGTTGTCGATCCTTCCCATCCGTTAAGAACATAAATAAATTCCACTCAAATTCACATCTTCTTGTTGTGTTCTTCTAAAATCAGAGGGTTATATGTTTGAAACTTCTGTTGCATTGTTACTCTCTAACACTGTTCGAAGTTGAATATAAATTGGCGTTGACTTTCTTTTACACAGTACACACTCCAGATGTTTCTAAAACAACAAAAATATCACAAATAAAAAACATATTTATCCATAAATGAAAATAAACTTCAAAGTTCAAACTAATGTATAATAAATCTAACATCTAGAACTTCCTCCTATATTTCATCAGGAGTATCTGCATGACCATGCACAAAGTTCCAACTTCCACCCACTTTGACGATCAATTATACTATAATTCTTATATATGCTATGCCATATCATCATTCGATTGTCCACAATTTTTCTCATAAAATTGGCCCCGATCTTCTCAATATACTTCTTAATTGTTTCAACCCAAGTCTCTAATCTTATTTTTCCATCAAGAAATGCTCCCTTGTGCCATTTTGATTCATAGGTTCATCCTCTTAATTATTATGATTGTTTTGATATCTTGTTTGTCTAAATGGAGACTTTGTATTTAGTCTACAATTTTATTTTATTATCAACAAAAAGAAAGAATTTATGGAAATTTGGATCCTCATTTAGAAGCCCATATAAGAAGATTTAAATAACAAATAGAAGAAAAATAAAGGACAACGAAGAAGCAATAGCACTATCATACTTGCCATGTTTATAAACCTACTTATATTTGATTGATTAAATAGCCCAGAATATTCAATCTAGCTCCAAATATTCATACTATCTTGGTCAACTTCATTTTCATACTATCATAGCATCATAAGGATATTTTTCTCATGCAAAGCTCAAAGCCTTGAAGCACACCAGCAAGAGGAGGACAGGTCGCGTCAGTGGATTAGGGCATAGATGAGAAGAAGACAAGCGTTGGTGGGTTAAAGAGAAGGAGGATGGTAGCTGCATCGGAGGAGGACGACGACGACTGTTGCGTCAAAGGTGAAGGACGACGACGTTGTGTCGACAGGTTAGAGCATGGGGGATACTAATTTCTGTTAACGCTTTTTGGGCACAGGGGAGAGGAAGATGTGCATCAACAGGTTGAGGAGGAGAACATGGGAGAGGAAAAAGGGCAAAAGGTGAGAATCGTGGGAGAGGGAGAGAGGTGAGGATCGTGGGATAGGGTGAGATGCGAGTAGGGTCGAAGGGAAAAAATCCATCGAAATCGTAAGGTGAGAGGTGGGAAATGAGGGGTGGGTTTAGTTTTTATACTTTAGAATCCAACACAATTTATTTTCCATTGGTTTTATTTCCAACCATATGCACAAACACTAAGATTTCACTTGATCAACAGAAATTCACTTTCTATCCAAATCAATTCCAAAGCTTTCCAAGTGCACAAAGCCCTCCATAATTGCATTATCTTGCCTAAAAAGGATAAGAGATAATCTCATATCTCTTTATTTATTAGGAGGGATAATTTCATATCTTCTTATTTATTAGAAGAGATAACTCATATCTCTTTGTTTTTAAGAAGGAATAAATCCATCTCTCTATATACACATGATATGAGATATTACATAAGATAGAGAGAGAACTTTGTGTTAAAGTATTCTTATGGAAAACTACGTAGATTTCCATCTTCTTGATAGACGAGACTGAAGAGATTTTACGCTTCTTAAAGAGCGAGAAGGAGACTAATCGTGCACTTGTAGAAGATTGAAGTTTGGCTCTGTTATTTCTCTATGAGAAGTAGAAAGAAGGTGTTCTAGTGATGATTTTTTTTATAGTCGATTGAGTGTGCAAGTATGGCGACTCTTCTTTGTTGGTACCTGTGAGTGATTTGGTTCAATCTCGCTGCATTATAGGGGCCAAATAACACTTTAATCGTCGATATTTGATAACACTTAAGCGGAGTATGAAGCTACTCTTCTAACGAAAGTTTTTCGTCAAACATAAGTAAGATTTTTCCATATTCTCAAGAAAAAATTTATTTATGTATAGATCATGTTTCTCAGATTGTTTGTATTTCCATTATAATTAGTCATATTATTGTGTCTGGTGGCAACAAACAGTTCAATTTTTTTCATCTTTAAACTTGATTATTGTTTGCATGTTAGGTATCCATTACCATTCTATAGAAAAAGTCTTTACTTTCTTCCTCTTTAGGAGTTCAATGAGGATGTTTGGGTTTACCCAAAAATGAGTCATGTTACTGAAACTTACGCAATCATGCTGCATATACTAACGGTCTTTCAAAAGGACAAAGATATTATGCTGTAACATCTGTGCCTGATTTTCCATTTAATATAAACCATGGAATTTCCTGTACTATTTGTATATGATTTGTTAATGGTTAATCCGGGTTGTGTTTGTTGGTTGTGGTCTCTCCCTGTGTTTTGTGCTCCTGGTTTTTCCCTTGTGGTGTGACTTCTTTGGCTTGTGGGTCTGTGATGCAATTGGGATCCATGTTTGGGGGTGAGACTCACTTGGATTTAAGCTTGGACCTAGGCAAGAGCCCAACCATGCCCGTGACCCTCCTTTCCTTTCTTCTCCGTGCCCGTGACCTGTGATCGGTCCTCTCCTACGCGTAAGGCCTAGCGGGAGGGCTGCTCGTCCCGTCCCCTCCCCTCCCCTCCGGAGTAGAGAGGTTGGCGGTTGATCGACGGGATCCGAGGGATGGCAGGCGCGGAGGTGGCTTTAAAGGGAGGCGTGCAGCGCGGGGGTGAGGAGGAGAAACTAGAGAGAGGGAGAGATCGAGTGCGGAGGCTGATGGGAGGCAGTGCGCCAGAGGAAAGCGTGCAAGCGGGGGTAGGCCAGTGTCGTGCATCGCCGGAGCTTGAGGGCACGCGAGGCTCGTCGAAGCCAGGTACACGTTCCCCCTCCATTTCCCTTTCCTTGTTGTGGCATGTTTAGGTTAAGGGATAATCGAGGATAATGATGTTAAAATCATGCAAAAATAGGGAAATTGTTGAGAATGAGATGAATAATGTATTTATGTTGATATCATGTTGATTCATGGGTGTTTTGTGAGATTTTTGTGGGTAATCTTGATGCATGCTACAATGATGTCATATGAGTCTTATGCCTTTGTGAATTTCCATAAAACAACATGCTTAATAGTTTTATGTTTGGATTGAGGGTTTTGAAGTAGACTTGGAGGTCTACACTCCATGTTTTGCTTGTAATTTTTGTGGTGTTTTAGAGGGGTCCGCTCCTTACTCCCACTTTGGGGAGAAGAGACGACGGTGGCCGGGGAGGTTTTCTACAATTGCAGAAAACGGTATGCCGAAATGCTACCAGGTGGTTCCCTGGACCACTGATTCGGACGACTGGGGGAAATTTGGTCGACCGAATCAGGGGATTTCGAACGACCGGATGATTTCGATCGACCATTCTGGCAGGGGACTGATAAAACTGATAGGGATTCGGAAAATCGAAAGATTTCGGTCGACCGAATCAGGGATCTTCGGTCGACCAGGACCCTATTCGGTATGCCGAATCAGGACCCAGGACTATATTGAGAAATGCTTTGTTAAATGTTGATAAATTTAGATAAATGCATGAGAAAGGCATGAGATGCATGAAAATGATTTATGAAATATTGCATGTGAACATGTTGTTTTAATGATGCTTTCCATGAATTGTGAAACATGATTTATGTGGATTAATGTAGACCCATGTGCGGGGTAATGGCATGGTATAATGACCATGAATGAATGATTGGGGTTCCTTTTGAACCATAAATGATAATGTGACACACAATGCGTGGGATTTATAAAGAGTTTTATGAATGAAAAGAACGATTTTGTCAAATGTTTTGAAAAGAGAAACTGCATATGGTTTTAAAGAGATTTATGAAATTGTAGGAACCACAGCTAAACCAGGGTTTGCCGACAGGGGTAGTGAGACCTCTAGAGATGTCGAGGACGTGTCCTTGGTTGTGGTTGCTAAGTTTATGATCCGGGGTAGGAGCCTCGAGACTGTAGTGGTATTGTAGGACCCGGGGTATGGTAGACCAGGACTACCCTCAGTGCCGGTGCTGGACGGGTCTGGGGTTAGAGTCCCCAGGGGCTCGGGCACCAGGGCGTCGTGAGGACGTTATCCGTGCTTGTACCAGTGAGGGTACATTTGAGGCTGCAGCCGGAGCGATTGAACTCCAACGCGGGGTGATTCACTGCAGCGTGAGTGTGGTGGCATGGAATCCTCACCAGCTACTTGTGGCCAGGTCGATCGCTTGTGGCCAGGGTGATGCGACCAGTTTTGAGATAAGAATTGTGGATTTGTGTGTTAGACTAGTTCCTAGCCCTGATCTGTGATAAATTGTGTTAATGACTTAAATGATGCTTTGGACTGGGAAACTAGTTGCAATGGTTTGCTTTCCTTGAGTTGTGTATAAAGATTTATTAATGATCATGAGATTTTGAAAGAAAAAGAAAAGAAAGGTTTGAAATGACATCTTTTTCGAAGTCTTTCTAACCGCATGTGTGGGTTTTGGCGATTGTGATTTTCTTGGGAATTTCTGGCAGTGTTTTGTGGGTTTTGTGACTGTTTTGGGGCACGTACTGGGTGACATTCCTGTCACTCACGCGTGTTTTCCTTCTTCCCTTGTTTCAGGTGCTCAGGAGTAGGTGCAGTCAAGTCTGGTGCATCCCTTTCGAGCCACTTTTGCCACACACAGGTCTAAGTGTTTAGTTTTATTTATTTAATTTTGTCATTTAAACTCTTTTAGCTGTTTACGGGTAGTTCTTGTACTGTTGTGTAGCACAGGGGTGTCACATATGCACAAGTTAGCATCAGTTGTATCCACTGACAAGTAGATTAACTAAAATATTTGGTACATATTAACAAGTTCTAAACAATGACAAATAAAATATCTATATTAAATTTATGTAGTTTTGGAATGAATTACACTTTTCTTTTTTAATGGATATTACTTAGAGATGATATAAATAAAATATGTAAGGGACAAGTTCAAAGTTGAATGGAACCTAAAATTCTTTAGTGAATATAACATGGTTAATTAAAAGAAAATAAATTCAATATTGTGAAACAAATTAAGAATTGAAGATTGCAAAAAGTCCTCAAAGTGACATCAGTGACAATTAGTTATATGATTGCATCCTTTGTTTCATTTTCAATTAAGTGAAGGCAAATAAGTCCTCCAAGGGTATGTGTGTTTACATATTGTTGATGCAGGATTATGTGGCATGATATGGGTATATCAATTGTTTATTGTTAAAAATGAAAATTCCAAAAGAACTCATGTGAGTGAGATTTTCAAGATTATTTGAAATTAGACCTAATGACACATAATTCGCTTATTAATCAAACATGTCCTATAATTATTGTGCATAGTTTAGTAGGCAATTGGATGACATAATGAGGATAGGTAGATATCGAGGAGGAGTCTTAGTATATTTGGGGTATAAGTGTGATCTTCATGCTAATTCAAAAGGGTTGGGTATTTCTTTTGAATCGCATGAGTAGATAGATGCAAAAAATGGTGAGTAGCTAAATCCATATGTTTCTCTCGCTACAAAAAATTAGAATTTAGCTTTGAAAGTCTCAAGTCTCATATTTGAAAATACTAGATCCTCATCCATTCATGTAAATTCTTAATACAAAGTAGCATTCGTCAACTAGGGAATTTATCAACTATGATCAAGACTGAAATGATCTTGACTCATAAATACACGAGGGGATAGGTCCTACCTGTAGGATCGAAATAGCTCCTCTAGAGGGAGGGGTGAATAGAGAATTAACACTTTTTAATTACTTCGTCTACTTTTTTAGAGATTAATGAAAATTGCATACAAAGGATATTATTTAACAAATATAATCAAGCTTAACTACTTATGCAATTTATATAACATACAAGAAGAG